>JAWQUT010000026.1:2851965-2861056 GCA_033807755.1 Ellobium chinense | reverse complement strand
ATCCATCCATCCATCCATCCATCCATCCATCCATCCATCCATCCATCCATCCATCCATCCATCCATCCATCCATCCATCCATCCATCCATCCATCCATCTTCACATGATTCTATTTCAAATTGCATAATTCTTCTCATGCTCTTTAAATTGTCCTTTCAGTCTTTCGCTATGAGATTATTAAACATACAATATAATAAGAGCTGGCTGCTGAAGACAAAAGCGTCGTTGTGCATCCATAAAGGCCTAAATAAATGTTTACACTTCTAGTAAAATTCTGGAAAACCATTACAATGGTAAAACAGCAGTTAGCGCGTATCTTTGCAACTGCAATTTTGGATGGAAAAGGTCGACCCTGTTGAAGTTTTAACATGCCAGTGTGGGCCTCGGTTAGACTTAGGCCCTTTATGGAAGCACCATGACAAAATGTAAACAGAGTTATTTTCATCTAATTTTGTTTATAGACTTATCAATAGGATAATTTGAATCGAAAAGTTACGACCAATCTACATTTAAATATTTTTGCGAAACGTTGTCCTTTCATCAAAAAATTGGTTGGATTAGAAACTGAGTTGAAGTAAAACTGATTAAGTTGGATTTGATCTTTACTCATACAATTACCTAATTCTAAGAATTTCGAAATCCAAAGTTAAGAGGCTATGGAGATAATCCAGTATAATAAAACCCTGTATTTTAAATTTGAATGTTCTCTCCCTTGCATGGAAGTACAGCAATATTCTAGCCTTTGGGGATTAAGAACATTGAATCTCTGTTTAGCTGTTGTATAGCGGCTTGTTGTAAGGACACTGAACTGACATTGTAACATATTTAGTCTTGGTGAAGGTAAGCTCTACAGAGAGTCTGTAGCTGTTATCCCACACTGTCAGTTCAGTTCAAGCCATTTTCATTTCAGGATCAGATCTGGTCAGTTGAGAGGTGGCAGCGGGGAGGATGGTCTTCTCTACTTCGAACGGTTCCCTCACGTTGGACTTGTCAAGGTATTTCTAGGCATTTGATCTCCATCATTATGAACTAAGGTGCAAAACGTAATGGATTACACAATGTATTTTAGGCACATTTTAACAGTCTTTTGCTGGTGTCAGTGAAATTTAATAATTCACTGATAATCTTGTAAGTTGCGGTGTGTCTGACCCGCACAACTACACCACCACCACCACCACCACCACCATCACCGCCACCATCATCTTCATCCTCATCACCAGCATTAGTAATGAGCACCACACTACACCCATCATCACCATCACCACACCCTACCACCCCCGCCACCACTAACACCACTTTCACCATTACTTCCACTCCTAAGAACACAGCTAGCAACACACAACCACCACCACACCACCACCACTCCCACCGCTGCAGCCACCATTACCATCACCACCACAACCAGTAATATTATCACTCTTACCACTACAACCACCACCACCACTACTGCATCATTCCCCACCAACACTACCATGACTTTGTCTTCACTCCCAGACCTACAACGCCGATTCCCAAGTGACCGACTCAGCGGCCGCTGGCAGTGCTATACTGACCGGCGTGAAAGTCAACTCAGGTGTCCTGGGCTGTGACACCAGGGTGAGCAAAGGGAACTGCTCAGCCTATGGACCAGATTCCAGGATGAAGACTATACTGCACGCTTTTATGGACGAAGGTAAGAATACAGTAAGAGCTCACAATCTCAAACCTCATGTTCTCTAACATGCGAAACTCTTTGAGATGGTCTGTGGCCCTATGCATAACTTTCACACAGCTAGACTAGCCACTGCGGCAACCATAGGAAAGTCCCAGATCAGTAGTGTTCACCGAAGTTAACGCAGATCATTGATTAACTATGGATCGTGCATATGGCCACTTGTCCAAAGGCTCTATTTTTTATTATTAAATTGTACTTACATCATCATATAACTAGAAATTATGAATTAGTCCCTTAGAATTCGAGTTTCTGAAGTCTTATTATAGAAAATTAACATCCACTTCTGAGAGGAACAGCAAGAGCTCTCCAGGGTAAGTTAACCTCAACTTTTGGCTTACTTCGCCGTAGCATATCCGTTTCGACAAAGACCTTGCGCATGGGAACATAGTTCCAGTCAAAACAAAGGGAAATAACCTCATTTTTACGTCCCACTAGATTTGTTCCCATCCTACGACCTTCATCTGCGGCTACTATGCATGTGAAAAGAGAGGAAGGTCATAACACTGGTAGCCTCGAAGTTGCAGCACCTTGAAATCAAAAGCATGTTATCGACAAGTCTGTGACAACAACCTAAATTTTATTGATTTCATTTCCTGCCATTTAACTGTCTTGCCCAGGTCTATCCACCGGCATAGTGACCAACTCCCGGATCACCCACGCCACCCCCGCCTCCGCCTATGCCCAGACCCCTCACAGAGACTGGGAAGGAGACGTGGACCTCCCTCCAGAGTACGAGGACTGTGGTCATGTGGATGATATAGCCAAGCAGCTCATCCTGGACAATGCTGGTATCAAGGTACAATGGAACTAGAATCTACTAAGTCTTTTACGTTTGGCTCTGCTTAATCATAAAACCCTGGGGGGCGGGGACATAGAGAAAATTGCGATTATCCAGTTACATTTATTTATAGAAATGTAACATCTGGTTATATGGAATATGTTCAATTAAGCGGAAGCTACTATTATGGTTAATTCACTGTATATAAATTGCTGTTTTAATATCCTGAAGCTGAACGAATGTGTGTTAGTGTTCCCTTATCTCTTCCTCCCCTATCTTCTCTTGAACCAACATCTCTAATCAAAGGTTATGTGCATTTATCCTGAGACTTTGCAGCGAATTATCAAAGGGTNCCCCCCCCCCCCCCCTTCCTTCACACACACAGAAAAAAAGTTCTCCCTCCCCCCACCACCCCGGCAAAATTACTACAACACACATTGTTAGGGCGCTTTAGCTTGAGCCACTCTGCAGTTACAAGGTTGTATAACAAATCCCATACCGGCTGGGAACGAGATTCATATGCGTCCCAAAATAGTTCTTTAGTCCTAGCTTTCTTGTCATTTCTTCAATGACCTCGTCTCCCACCACCACTATCGCAACATTCATCACTGTCATCATCATCAACATCATCCACTATCACAGCCACCAGCACCACCACTGATGTCACCATCATTGCCACCGCTCAACACCATGTCCACTCCCACCCCACCACCACTATTACTGCCACCATCCAGCCACCCATCTCCTTTCTAACCATACCTATACCTAAGTTATAGGTATATGGACCAAGCGTAGTGAACAGTGGAATGTTACACAGTAAGTTTAAATATACCTAAAATGCAACTTCCGCTATGGCTCCATGGTGGCAGAGATGATCTGAAGCAAAGACTTAAGGAACTGGGAGGTTGCAGGTTCAAATCCCTCCCGAGGCGGGGAAAAAAAATCAAAAGAAGGATACTTGGGAGTCATGACCCAAGTATGGCCCAGCCCCTTTAGAGGAAGCCAAAGAGCCGAAACACTTGTTAGACGGGGGTATCCTTCTCTGAAGATCTTCTGTTGCCTCGCTCTCCGAGTAAAAGAGTTTCCTATTTATTTTCTTATACCCAGGTTCTCCTAGGCGGTGGTCGTCGGTACTTTCTGGACAATAGCACTCGAGACCCGGCTTTGGGCCACACTGATCCTAGACAAAGAAGGGATGGACTCAATCTAGTTGAGGTAAGTTATAGAGAGAACACTCGAAAACCAGGCTTCAAAAAGTCCAGCGTATATTTTCCGCCTAAAATAGGTCAGCCGTTCAAAGTTGCGCCGTCCAGTTGTTACCACTGGAAAGCAAACCCCACCTGCAGGTTTTTGGCACCTATTAGAGGGGCAAATAACTCATTTTGTACAACCCAATTATTCCGCTAAATATATAAAATTCTCCTTTTTTGGGGGCCCTGCCAGCCAGTGTCATGGTGTAGAAATATAATAAAATGACCTGTGATCTAAATAAAGCATCCAATTTTAAAGTTTCAGGTACAACTTGAGCCTTTTAGCTAAACAATTAAAGTGTGTAGGGCTATGTATTCGCACGCTATCAAAACCAGCCGAATGAAAAATTGGAGACCAAATCAGAATTCGTGGTGACCTTTTTCGAAAGACATTTATGAAAAATTTTGGGCGTTGACACCCNTATGAAAAATTTTGGGCGTTGACCCCCCCCCCCCCGCCCTCCCGGGCTTTCCTTCCCGTTAAAAGATCGGGCAAAAAAGTACTTTAACCTCCATGGCAGAAATTTCCCGAAATCACGGTGATCTTTGTAGAATAACACAAAATGTTAATAGGGCCAAAAGAAGAAAAAACAATAGGTTCCAAAGACCTGCAAACGGCCGTGGAAACTACCTCAACTCAAATGGATCTGCTTTCATATTTAGATACTGTTTATATCAATTTTCTTTTTCGTATTGCTCGGAGGGTATCTAAACTAGCAATCTGCAAAGTTTCTGTGCAGTATAAAATGTTCTACCCATGAGATTCGGAAAAACAAAATAGCGCTCCAATGTAAACCGTGCGACTGAATTCAAATGAGTTAAGTATCCTATCTTGTCTATCTTCTCTTCTTACACCCTTCNGGGGGGGGGGGGGGGGGGGGGGAGGGCTTTAACAATATGCAACATAAGTTAGGCCAAAATGCGTAAACTGAGCTAGTGAACAGATGACTAAGGTGAGCAACGTATTCAAAGTGAGCCAAACAAAGCGGTGAAAGTCACGCGTTTTGAATATTCGCCACTTTTGACCTTTTATTAACGTAGCTATTAACGCGTGGCGTCTGTTTGCCTCGCTTCAGACAGCATAATTTCAGGGCAGTTTCCTCCCATAATAATGGCGAAGCCTATTAGAGCGACTTCATCTTGCATCCTTCTCTAAAACAGCACTTCACTTATCCACAAAGTGGATCCCGTGGGATGTGGGTGGACGAGTGTGGTCGGAATCTTGATCGTATACCCTCAGGTTTATGTACAGTCTGCATGGACGCTGACAGGGTTCCCTTGTTCATTTAGTTTTCAGACTCATCTATATCTGATGCGTGATTTCATAGTCTTTACTCATTGTTTTTAAGGGGTCACGTCCCTGATCCTACACTGAGGCAGGCAGTATATATAGACATTTATTTCTAGCGTTAGAAATATTTTTGGGGTAGGAGGAGGGGGAAGTGGAAATACGAAAGTTTCAACCCTTCTATTGAAGTGCCTACTACTTTGGCAATGTGACAAAAGACAATTGTCCTAAAATCATCACCACTGTGGGAGAAAAAATGCACCATTCAGCACTTAGGAGTGCAATTTTGCATAGAAATCCAATGCATTCATGGGCATAAATTGCACACCATGTTATGCGCGTTACAGTCTCAGGAAAAGAATCATGCCTTCTCTTAATCTTAGATGGACAAAGTGACCTTGCCAGCACCAGGACTAGTAGAAATCCTGCATCCATTTAAGGTTGCAGAAACCTAATTGGTTTTAAAAAATGGACTATCAGAGTCGATAGTAGCAGAGTATAAAATCTTTCCACGGGACAAATTGTGTAGAAATAACCGTATAACATGAAACCACATCGCAAAAGTGGTGAAATTCAGTCTTGAATTTGTAAAAAATAATTGTTGCAGGCAGTGTTTCTCAATGGCTTCTGCGGATTTCATTTGTGCGGGTTCCTGTGATCTGGAAAAGAAGGCCAAATTTTTAATCCATTTTCATCTAAATTAAAATTATGAATAATCTGAATGAAGGACCTCTACTGTAATATTTATTTAATTTTAGCACACTGTGGCACCAGACCTGCAGACTAGCCCTGGCCATCTTGGAATGTTCCAGTGATTCGAAGAGAAATTTTTATTAAATGACTCAAAGAGGCTTTTACAATTTGCCTCCTGCAACCTTTATTAATGTGTGTCACGCTGTTTAACAGAACAAAAATGCTCTCCGTAGATTCATAAAGATTACCGTTACCTTTCATTATCTCTTCTACTTTTGTGGTTTTTTTTTTTCCATCTAATCCACTGGGAATAGATTTATTTAGTGGTTGACACAATATTTTGTTCACCCTGATTTTGAATGACCACAGAATAGCTATTCTTTTTTAAACTTTATAAAGTGTAATTAGCGCCTTTTTGTTGTAGACTGGAGCAGTAATGGCTCGCCACATGATATGCCACTTTATAATGTGGATAAATATACGTATATTTGCATATCGTCCGTGTTCACGGATAATATTGCGTTCCACATGGCTTAACGACATTTCATCTTTACGATCTGTTTAGTTCAACAGAGGGCACTATACATAGGTCTATGTCTATAGTATTCTAGACGTCCCATAACGCGGACAGAATTACAGACTTCAACTATTTTACTTCATCACCGATGTCTCATGTTTTGGTTTTTGGCTGGGGGAGGGCAAAGATGGAAATCATTTGACATCTCTTTGTTACCTTGCCATCGCCAGAAGGAACAACACAACCAAACAACACAACCAACCAACCAACCAACCAACCAACCAACCAACCAACCAACCAACCAACCAACCCACCCACCCAGTAGTAATCACACCAGCCGTAAACATGGTAATTTTATCTTGTCCATCCAGGAATGGAAGAGAGACAAGCGACTCCGTGAAGTCAGCCACAGCTACGTATCGAACAGCGACCAACTCGCAGCAGTGAACGCTAACACAACAGATTACCTTCTAGGTAAGATAGTCATGCAGAATAGAATGTAGTGGGAAGGAAATGGAAGAGGATCTGCCACATTTTCACGTGTGTGCCTCCAAAACGCACTCGACAATGAGCTGTGTGAGCAAGGCGTTGGGTCACGTTTGTTTTGCTCCAAGGTTGCTCGATAGGAGCAGTCCTTTCATTCTGTGGGCTTTCACTCGAAGATTCTAAGCAACGGAAGTATCAGTCTCTGAGCAAGCCAAGGAGTCTGCCATTGATGCAGAAGAGCTAGAAAAGAGTGCGCTGACTTGTGGATGGTGCTACCTATACTTATATTTATTATCTTTGCTTCATCTGATTGCTGTGCGATCGTTGATTCTTTGCCATATCCTCCTTCGGTACAAGACTGTTGATGAAAAATTCCACTAACAAATCTGAATCCATAGGTGATGGCCGCCGTTTTGCCAACCTCCCAATTCCGATGTAGTAAAAGATTCCAAATTTCTTAAGTAACCCATAGGAGGTGCGCAGACTTCCATCCATCCATCCATCCATCCATCCATCCATCCATCCATCCATCCCCATCCATCCATCCATCCATCCATCCATCCATCCATCCATCCATCCATCCATCGAACCATCGACCAAACAAACTAATGGAAGTCAGTCAGTCAGTCAGTCAGTCAGTCAGTCAGTCAGTCAGTCAGTCAGTCAGTCATTCAAAGAAGCAGGTACGCAGGCATATGAATAAACAAACTTTTCCATTACACAGGAAGAATAATAAACTCCAAGGAAGAAGTTCTGATGATTTTATTGATAAGTGTGACCGCAGTGTGAATAAAAACTTTCTGAAAATAAATAAAATAAAAATCATCTTTACATTCCATATTGTTACAGTTTACACCGGTTTCTCAGCATCTCGTATCATTTATTGAAAAAAAAAATTCGTGACCAATTTCTGTCAAAGTCTTCAGTTCCGTTGTTTCACTGTTTCAAAATAAAGTTTGGCTTGTAAGCAATTATCTAGTTTTGGAAGAAATTGTGGAAGTCCTGCTGTAGGCATGAACCATAATATACCCTTTTACAGAAAGGTTTTGGAACTCAGTAAAATTTTACTTTGTTACCTTCCATAAATGGTTTAACCTTCCACTGTCAAATCTTCTTTTTCCCGGCATGAACCATAATATACCCTTTTACAGAAAGGTCTTGGAACTCATTAAAATTTTACTTTGTTACCTTTCATAAATGGTTTAACCTTCCACTGTCAAATCTTCTTTTTCCCGGCATGAGCCAAAATATACCCTTTTACAGAAAGGTCTTGGAACTCAATAAAATTTTTACTTTGTTGCCTTTCATAAATGGTTTAACCTTCCACTGTCAAATCTTCATTTTCCCGGAATCTCGAATTGGTAAGCAAAGCTATTCCTTCCATTAAGGACACAATAACAATATAGGTATTTAAATATGAGAAATATGTCATTATGGAAATATTTAAATGTACATTATAACCTGATAACATTTCTTAGTGTAATCATTATTGGCTCTAAACTCAAGAAAGCTGAGAGATATGGAACTTAGTCGACAGCTGTCAATATATAATTAAACTCGGTAGTAAGTGCAGAACTTCTAACTTCTGTGATACTTTCATATTGAAATTGCTAATTACTCAGGAGTATGGCACATAAATGCAATCTGGAACACTTTGTTTTTATTGGCTGACACATCTCTTGTTTGAGGGTTTATATTGAACATTTACTGCAGGAATATTTTTTTTTGTGTGTAAAATAAAATGGGAAATGACTTTTCGTGAGAATCTATCTTTTACAAGCCATCCATGATGGTTGTCTCCTGTGTTACTGAGTGCAAAGTCTATACTGGAGTAACCCGGAGTAAACTTACAGAACTGCCGATAAAAATAAACCCCTTTCATATCAATAGAGAAACGTATTGAAATCGACAATGTTCAGATGACGTGTAATAATAATTAGAAATAACTGCATTTTTTGTGTTTTCCTTGCCGGTCACCGGTCCTATACAAATTATTAACAAGTAGTATGCGCTTTCAAATATTTTGAACGGAACTTTTTTTTTTCCGCAAGAGGTAATTTTTCAGTCAAACCCAAATCCCGAAATTTGCGAAAAATTTGATCCTCGAGGAGCAAAATATACTTTTACATTTTTTTGTAGAGACTTTGTTTTCAATGGCTGATGCAGATGCCGAAAATCTAAATTATAGATTAAGATGATGATTCATGTAGTCATTCTCTCCCTGAAAGACAGAGAACTAGTCCTTTTGTTTTCAATGTCTTAGAGTCGCAGACTGTCTCCGGCAAGATGGTATTTTGTCACAGTCAGTTTAAAACTTCGTTCGGAAACACATTTTAGGCCGTGGTTCGTGATTGTTACTAAAAT
>JAWQUT010000026.1:2834465-2846965 GCA_033807755.1 Ellobium chinense | reverse complement strand
TCTTGTTTGAAAACTCTAACACAGTATACAAGTAAAGAAACATGCATGTTTGCGGAAAAGAAATCACTAAACCATATCTACACCCATTCACGCTGTCTCTTTTATAATATTTATTGTGGTCAGTTGCACCAGTAAGACTGTTAGTAATCATAATACTTATATGTAAGGAGAGGACAAACTTACAAACAATTTCTTCCTGATCCCAGATGCCCTTGTTAAAAAAAGAAAAAAGGCGATTTGAGGAATTTGGCCTCATAAAGGCATCTTGGCAACTTTGGTCTGCAAACGATATAATTATGATTGCCACTGTTACACATCTGGTTTTTGGCAACGATTTAAAAGACGGAATAGGTCACATATACTGATGTGGAAATAACAATTTTCTGTAAATGCGGAGACTGGAGACACATCGTTCCTGAACAAAAAAAGGGTAATCTACGGTGAATTTAAACTGGAGGTTGCGATTTCAAATCCCTCCCGAGGCGGAAAAAAAAATCAACCAGGAGGACACTTAAGGGTCATGACCCAAGTGTGACCCAGCCCCTTTGGAGTGTCAGGAGGTCAAAGGGCGGAAACACTTGTTAGACGGGAATATCTTTCTCTGAAGACCTTCTGTTGCCTCGCTCTCCAAGTAAAAAAAGTTTCCTGTTTACTTTGACTCACAGTGGGAATCTGAACAAAATTTGCTGAAAAAAAAAAAGACATATAGCTCTGAACAAAATCACAGAAGTTTTTTAAAAAATCTTTTTAGTAATAGACGTAGTGAAGAAGCATGCACAATATTCCATGGTCTCTAGTCAAAGCTTTTTGCCCGCTCAACTCAAACAACGCTGAAGATACGCTAGAAAACTTCTATTATGTCAAACCAACCGATCACTTTTAGAGCTAAAAAATTTATTTCAAAACCATACAACCTTCAACTGCAGTAAGAAAACAAGGAATTCGATAAAGTGAAGAGAAGCAGGAGTTTGGAGAATAACTTTTTACACTTAAGAGACTAAAGGTAGAAGGTGGTCAGTTGATTTTAGATCCAGTGAATACTAACCTGAACCAAGGCTAAGACAGCGACTGTTAGTTTCATCTTGGGAACGAAAATAGCTAAATCTGGGCACACTACAAGACTTGGCTTGCCGGGTTGTAATGTGAGTGAAGGACAGAGAAGTGATGTTTGTCTCGAACGTCCGTGGGTATTTATAGTTAGAGTCACAAACAGAGATTCATTAATCTCATAATTACTGGAAAATTATCGGGGTTGTTTGTTCGGTTCGTATTTTGTATTGCGGAGGCGTCGAGGACGGGCGGGGGATGAATTACATAGTATGTAGGCGTCTGAGGTTGGGGTAGTCTCAAATAAGGCTCATACAGATCACCCCTTCTTTCCTACTTTATTTCTAGCACAATCCACGAAGGTCCAGATTTTTTTAGCCAGTCGCCGCCATTGTTATGAAATGTTTGCCTGCACGTGGTTGCGGTGTAACTGCAGCATAATATTTCGAAACTGAGACAACGGCGACTTCCTGGTTTTTTTTGTTTTGTTTTGCAGGAATTTCATTGCACTTTGCAATCATCCGCAATTTGATGGGCATCTGGTGCAGGGTCTGGTATACCTTTTTTAGTTTTTTTTAATGCCAATTTTGTTTCTCTTTTTACCCTCCAGTTTGAAGGACGCCACGACCATTAATGTAATGTATCAAGTTTGACCTCCGTGTTTCGGCACGTGGTCTGAAGCAGGAAGTCATACATAAACATGAAGTCATGGCACACGTCCCAGCTAGCGCTGCTCCTTTAATATGGAGTACGTTTTTAGTTCCTGCTCCTTAGTGGCTGCGGGGTTGTGTGCGCACCATCTAGACTTATGTTAGAAATGTGGCATCGTTTCCATAAACTAGAAGTGAAAGCTCGGCAAAATGGCAGCCACCATATATGGTTTAAAATTTGCTAGTGAAACTTTACCACCGATCTTGTGTCAGAAGGAGGATGTGGCAAGAATCAACGGTGGTATGTATGCTAAAAAATGAGTAAAGACAAAAGCATAAAAAATATCACTCCCAAGTCAGCGCATCTTTTTCTAGCTCTTCTGCATCAGTCACAATAATCCGGGCTTGCTTAGTGACTGATACTTTCGTTGCTTGGAATCTTCGAAGCACCATCCACAGAATAAAAGGCCCGTCCCTTTTGCGATCCCGAGGGGATTAAGCAAAGGTAGCTATGGATTTAAACAATACTTGCAAGCTTACATTTGGGTCTTCGTGGGAGTTTAGCTGATTCCTGCCTTTCCCCTCTTGGCAAACTAATAGCCAAAAGTAAAGCGATGTTCTCTGAGGCTGAGGTGCTGGTGCAGGAAATTTGTTTGTGAGCCGGCAATCTCCGCTTAATCAACCTATGTAAGGTACACTTGTACATTCCAGGATGAGTTAGTTTTAGCACCTTTCGCTGTTTTTTTTCTGATCTCTTCCCTTGCTGCTTTTTCTTAAATCTGCCTTTAAAAGAACGGAGAAGGTCGATATTTACTTAAGGCATGCATGAAATACTGTGGGCATAAAGATTTTTTTGTTTTGTTTTGGACATCTAGTCTTTATCTTTTTTTTTCTGCTTTCCGCAATAAGAAATCCAAAACAAAATGTGTTGCATACATTTGTTAAACATCTAGGCAAATAATTATTAAAGAAAATCAAGGCCCCATTAGTTATTTTTGTGTATCTCCATGAATAACCTGTACGGGCGGCCCTAGAAACTGGGGGTGTTTTCAGGAACCCTTATAGAATTCCAGCATCGTCTGCGAAATGGCTAAAATAGTCCGCATGGTATTTGCCTGTTATATGAACAGCTTTTGCGCTACGCAGGAACCCGACATAACTTGGGGTTTCCCTCATGATATTAATAATAATCTACAAGATGTCTGTATGTTTTCCTAATATGTTCAATTCATTCGGGAACATGTCGTGTCTTGAGTAGAAGCCATACATATCCCAAAACTAGTATACTCAAAAACCCTGTAATCAAGAGTGTGTCGTCTGCCAAAAGCACACTCCAAAAAGCAGAGTGGGCAAATGAAAGTTCTGGACCATGAAGTTTTGCAGCATTTTTTTTTTACGCTCCTGATTTAATGTGTCTTCCCCTTGCGACACTCACACGACAAAGAAAGTGGATTAATTCTGTGTTTGGAAGCTGCGTTTTTTAAAACGCTGTTCTCAGCTGCTAGACCATGGTATTTCAAAATTTCATAAAAATTCAACGAGTTCGTCAATCCCAGACGTTTCAGAATATTTTCACTGACCCATACTCCCTATACTTGGAAATTTTGTAATTTGGAATGAGTGAGAGGTGCAAAAACTCGTTAGAGTTCATAGCAACACACATAGGGTCCATTTGAAACCCAGGTGGATGGGCTTACAGGGACAATAGCTGCTAGTTTTTAGAACCCCCGACACACACTTCCTTCAACCACATGGCTCGATGGACATCTTTGAAGTACCAAAAACTGGATCCGCAAAATATGCAGATTAGCCATTCCCGAGGAACTTGAATCCCTTAATCAGGACGTCCTGTTAATGACGAGGCCACATTACATAATTACACTGCACTAAGAGTCATCAAATTGTTCTCTCGCACTTTTCTGTAATTGGACCCTGTGTGATTAATGCAGAGGCAGAGAAAGGGAAGTGGAGCAATCTGAAAAAGTGTAGAAAAGGCGTCGTGGGTATAGTGAAAGGGGCTGGTGGTTTCATGAATTATACTTTCCAAAAGCATGCTTTTCTTCAGGAATTGGTTGCTAGCCAAAGGAAACAGACATAAAATTAATAATGCAGTTTACAAATTATCATCTCCGGGCTAAAGCCCGCTCGCGACTTCGTCTTATTATTACCCCGTCAAGCGAGACCACTCTTAGGACTTTTGGAACTCCCTGGGGGAGCATACAGTGCCTCTGCTATTTGGGAGGCGCTGATCACTAGCATTCTGGCAATATCTTTCACTGTCTATCTCCAGGTTCCCATTTTACAAAGGGGTGGATTGAGAAAAATGTGGATGAAATGCTTTTCCAAAGCACTTACAACATGACCGTGGTCGGGAATCAAACCCACGACTTTTAGATCTTGAATCCAACGCCGTAACCGTTTGGCCAAGCTGCTTCAGAGTCACATGTCGTCATTCGTATTATGCTCATTTGATATTATCTTGGAACTTCCCAAAGTGTATCCAGGTTAGGGATAAGGGAATGGTGAGGAGCGAGATTAGGGAAAAAGAGGATGTCTCAGAGACACATGTAATGTCCATGATTTTTAGCGGCAGAAGTCTAAATCCCCGTTTTCTTTGTTTCTTTGTTATTGTTAAAGTTGCCCCTTATTATAATGAGCCTGGATGAGCCAAAAACACGCCTGGTACAGCATAACTGGCTTTCCCATAATAATATAACGACGTTTATTAGCTTGACTGGTGTGATTTGACAGCTGATGAATTCATGAAACTAAGCGGTATCTATCATTTATTTGCGACATCATGCAATAATTGGCAAACAAACCAGATCTTGGGTTCCGAGCTGATGCCTTTGGCAGACCTCGCTTAACGTTTTGGCTACTCAGTCGTTTGTTACTTCAGTTATGATTGCATGTTTATGTAAAATCGACAGGCCATTCTATTTTGCTTGTTGATGATGAAACATCATAACAACCAAAATACATAGATAGGAAACTCTTTCATTGAGAGAGCGAGGCAACAGAAGATGCTCAGGGGAAAAGGCTCTAGTCTAACAAGTGTGTCGGCCCTTTGACGTCTACAGGGACGTGGCCAGACATATATCATGACTTCCAAATGTCTTTATGCTGATGTTTTTTTTTTCACCTCGGGAGGGATTTGAACCCGCAATCTCCAATTTCTTAATTCACATCCTTTTTGCCACCGTCTAGCCACAGTAAAAATTTCATTTTAACATGCAACTTGAAAAATACAGCCGTAGACCAGTGAAGGAAACAACGCCACATGCATTTAATCGACACATCCATTTCGACAAAAAGTTCAAGGCCCTAATCTTTCTGTCCAGACTGTCGCAAATGTTAGCGGGATGTTATCAGTCAATTATAGGGAAAACAAAATTTGCTCACAACACCCACGCTAGTACAGATCGGGTCCGGATGTCCTCATATTTTTTGCAAGTTGTTTTTTTCTGTCAAATAGAAAAAGAAGGTTTGCGTAATCTGCCCAACTTGAAACCTGATACCTATAATATCTCGAAATACACTGGGCTATGTTTTTTTGGTTCCTTCGGTGTTGCTAAAGGGGCCGTCCTTGAATTCTGTGAGTAGTCTTTATCAAGGCGTTAGTGCGCGCCATTCACAATGAGGAAGGGAACACATCTACTAGAGATTTGTTAGGAATGTGACCTCTTTTGCCATTATCGGAAGACAAAGCTCGGCAACATGGTGGCAACTATCCACGGTTCCAAATTTGTTAGTGGAATGTCTCATCAACGGTCTTGTGTTGGAGGCGAATGAGGCAAGAATCAACGCTAGTATGTATGCTACTGAATGAGGCAAAGAAATATGTATAGCAAACGCTACTCGCAAGTCAGTGCAATATTACCTGTCTCTTCCGCATTAGACATAGCCATCGTGGCTTGCCTAGAGACTGATACTATCACCGATACTTGCTTTGGTAAGAAAGGGCGTGGCTTGCCTTTTCGTCAATTTGCAGGGACACACAAAGACTGAAATTGGCTTAACCCATTCCGGGCAAGCAAATATCGACGGAATGTTATGAGCTTTGATTGTTTTGTCTACGATGCCAAAAAAAGCATCATCATCAACAACAACAACAACAACAACAACAACAACAACAACAACAACAATAACAACAACAACAACAACAACAGCAACGACGACGACGACGACGACGGCAACAACAACAGCAAGAAAATTGCACTGCATTACGGTAAAACGAAGATAATTGCGAAACATTGCGGAGAGGGTCGAGAATTGCGCTGCAATTTGCGATTTACAGATGCACGTTTCGAGGAAGGCAATTATTTATAAGATTATGTAACATTAATGTTGTTCTCTACTCCCTTTCCCCCCTCTCTGGTCCTTCCCTTCCTTCTTGCGCTTACCAGGATATTACAGAGATCCTCCCTCCTCTTGCCCCGAGCAATGTTGCAACTCTGGTCATATTCTTCTCCCCTACAGCGAGAAAGATTACTTCTCCATTTCCCTACGCACGATATTAAGGCAAATCGACCGACATAATAATAATAATAATAATAATAATAATAGCAATGTGGTTTATAAGCCGCGTATCCAGGCTAATGACCGCTCACGCCACTTCAAATTATTATTACCTCAGCAGGCCTGATGACTTTAGGACTTCCTCAGCTCCCAGGAGAGCATACAGTGTCGCTTCCATTTACAGGTGCTGATCACTAGCATTCTCACAATGGCTTCCACTGCCTATAGCTAGGTACCCATTTTACAGACGGATGGGCTGAGGAAAATGTCAATAAAATGCTTTCCCATGGCACTTACCACGACCGTGGTCGGAAATCGAACCCACGATCTTTAGATCTTGAGTTCAACTCCTTAACCATTCGGCTACAAATCCTACAATTATGATGTTAAAATGAAGAAAACTAGGCATTTTAAACATCTTACCCTTTTTTTTCTCGTCAAGCCATTTTACCCAACCGTAGAGAAAAATCCCTACAAATGGCAACACTGCTCCTTAATGTCTTGAGATATACCAGAATGGTGTGGGTGCGCAAAGGTGGATACCTTCGGTTCGGTTTAAACTCAGTCCATTCTGAGATGGTCAATCCACTCCACAACAAAACGTTAGGAGAGAGAGCAATTGCATACGAGGCACCAGTTTTTTGATATTCCCTCTTCTTCTATCTCTATGAGTAGAAAACGAAAAAATGACTGCTCGACGGGGAAATAATGGCAAGGCAAGACAAAATAGGAGCCCGTCAAAAGTTAAATGAAATGAAATAAGAATTTTATTTGCTATAAAAACGGAAGGACGAAGGACTATTGTCCGAAAATTTGGGCATTTATAATTTCTCGTTCAGTTTTTATAGCAAATAAAATTCTTATCTCATTTTATTTAACTTTTGACGGGCTCCTACATTGTCTTGCCTATCTCTATGAGTTTGAATCATTAGTTTCATTCAAATGACAGCTAGAGCCTCACTTCTTTACCCAGTGTTTTTCCTAGTCTTGATTGTACAGATGGTAAGAATGTGTGTGAGTGTGTATGATGATAGTCTTTCATAGTTTCTCGTATACATATGTGAATGAAATAGTAATTTCTTGTATACATATGAGAATGAAGTGGTAATTTCAAGTACGCATATGTGAATGAAGTGGAAATTTCCAGTACACATTATTTATATGTGAATGAAGTGAAATGTCCAAATTCATGTAACGGAACGGATAAGTTCCAGTAAACATAATGTAAATGAAATGGTAATTTCCAGTATACATAAAAAAAAAAGTGGTAATTTTCAGTATACACATGTGAATGACGTGGTAATATCCAGTATACACATGTGAATGAAGTGGTAATTTCCAGTACATACACATGTGAATGAAGTGGTAATTGTGTTAAGTGTGTGCTTGCGTATCTGTATCGCTGAACGGTCTGAATATTATTTAATATTGTACAGCGCCTTGAGGCCTTTGTGTGATAAGGCGTTATATATAAATGACATTATTATTTTTATTAAGCTTAACCATGGTATTCGCAAATATTAAAAATTAACGTTTTTGGATAAATGCAACTCTCTTTAAACGCAATATTGCTCTTATTCTCAAGGCAATATGCTCAAGGATTGTCTTGTATTTTCTAAGGCAGAACAGTCCAAAACCCTGCCCAAATTTAGTGCCCAGGAAAATGTACAAACAACTATCATTAATACTATTGTTTTTTTTTCAGTTGCTATTTCGTCCCATTACAAGATTATTCCAAAACTCTTTCCAATTAATCCAGGGAACTGCACTTGCCACCGGAATTATTATTAGTGTTTCTGCTATTTATTTATGTTTATAGGATTAATTACGTTGGAGAATATTTCGTGACAAATTGCAGTTAAAGTTTGAAATTTTCGCCGAGTGTATATTTTAAGCGTGTCATTTATGGAAAACCCTGGCCTAACAATTATCTTAATTTAAAGCTGCATGCAACAGGATAAGTATTGTAAAGTGCATTGCAGTGGATTTGATAATTAGAAAAAATATGTGTAACTCAAACGAGGAAGGTGACGGTATAATGTATAGAATATAAAAGCTTCCAGCGAAAAAGGGGTTCTCCTCAAAAATAACGCTCCACTAGTGCCCACTTCAAAACTGGCAAAAGTTGTTCATTTTACAACAAATTTAAAGAAGAAGAAGAAGAAGAGGAAGAAGAAGAAGAAGAAGAGGAAGAATAAGAATAAGAATAAGAATAGAATAACAACAACAACAACAACTGCAGCAGCAAAAACAACAACAACAACAACAACAACAGCAGCAACAGCAACAGCAACAGCAACAACAGAAATGTGATGTCTTTAGCGAAGACCGGAAGTGAGAGCTCGGCAAAATGGCTGTCACATTCGACGGTTTCAAATTTGTTGGTGCAACTTTTTAACAACAACCTTGTATCGGAGGAATATGGCAAGAATAAATGGCGGAATGCCTGCTAATAAATGAGACAAAGCTGTTCGTGGCAAACACCACTCCAAAACAAAAGAGACTTTTATATTCTTTGATCAGGAAGAGCCGGTGCAGTACAAAGACATACGTACGAGAGTCATGGTAGGTCTACAAACATCCAAAGTAACGGAGGCCGACATGATTCCATTTCTGAAATCCATTCTGTTATCGATACTTTGTATCGGTGTTGTATTGTTTATAGTTTGTATAGGCACTGTATTGTTTACAGTCTGTATAGGTATTATATTGTTTATACTTTGTATAAGCATTGTAATGTTTATAATTTGTATAGGCATTGTATCGTATTGAATCTATGTAGTCGGGAATTCGTTGTAGAGGAAACTTACACAGTGCTGGTGTGCGATGGCAAACCATTCCTTACAATACTCATAGGTTACAACAAAGTTTAGATCTTATTAGATAGGATTCAGCTCGTTTGTCCTTTGCCTCTAAACTCGAAGAGGTAATTTTATATCTCTATTTTGTTGCTTCTCTCACTATTGGCTCTAGATCTATCTCAAGCTCAGAAAGTATCAAAATGTGTCCTACAACTTTCACTGTAGTAGATTACATGCGGATCTGCGCGACTTCACACTGTGCTAGAATCGCCCACCACCTTTGTGTACTATTACTGGGACTAGGTTACACACCGGGCGGTATTACTATTATATATCTGTGACATTTTCGCCCTTCCCTCTGTTCCGGGAGTTTGTTGATTTGCTTTCTTTCTGATATCAGTAACAACGCCAAAGCCAATTAGTTATCAAACATCCTTTAATCACCATTTTATGCTAGAATAATTGTGAGTCATTTATCGGCCGCACTGCACCTCTATAATTATATCTCTGACGTGGTCTGTTCGGTTTAACAGCTGCTCTAAAGTATGGAAAAATTGCGAATAAAAGAAGCCGCATTTATGCACTAAATTTTTGTATAGGAATCACAGTTTTGTTTTATCTGAAAATTTTGTGATTAAGGTAAAGCGCGATTAAGCAGATTTCTGTGAATACTAATACTAATGACGAAAATCGTTTTCTAGATCGTTTTGTAACAGGCACCATTTTCTTTATAGATCACAAGGTCATAGAAAACGAAAGAGTGAAACGCACGGAAAAAAGTAGAATGGTGTTTAAATATACGGCAAACACTTACGAGCTGGAATTCCTTTTGAGTCCATTAAGTAGACCACCAGAGTTCGCACGTGTGTACGTAAAATTTGATACTGAAAATAGGGAACACAATACAAGGGCATTACAGCACTTATGCGAGTTTTCGGAGGAAATGAAGAGCTTTATGATACATCACTTTATCCTCCAACCTCAATTTTGAGATTAGGTAGCCAACCTCAGGTAGCAATAACCGTATTTAGAATATAATGCACATTTCCATTCTAAGAAACACCATTTCTCCTACAATATTTCACCATTAATTTTCATCCTTCGTTAAAAAACATATTTTCTCTTGATCTCTTTTGCTACTATCCTCTACTGGCGTTTAAGGTATTTTGTCAAAAAGCCCTTTTCAACGAGGTTGGGGGTCTTTCCGTGTCCTGCATTTCCAGACATTGACTGACGCGAGCACGGCATTCGCTGTCACAGCTGGAGCCGGCCTTCTAGCCTTGCTTAATTTCACTTAGGAATCTTGCCACTGCTGGCATATGAATCACCTTCGATAATCGTGAAAAATGAGATCATTGTAGCGAATGCCTTCTCCGTAAATTGGCATCCTGCCTGCTAATTAACTACACTAATAGCATGTTACTAGAAATAGTAAAACCCCAAATGGCCATACGTCCGTTTCTCATCGTCCAATTTTTGTATCGAGTTACACACTCGGCATTCCAACTAATCAACTACATTAACGTATTCATGATTACGGAGGTGTTGAGCCAAGTACTGGATATTTTAGTCATTAAGGTTAGCCTGGACATCCTGCAGAGTGTGTAATAGGGATACATGACAGAATTCGTATTTTCTTTACGGTATTTCCACAATATTTCCATTAAATGTCCAAGGAAGGACATTTTCCCAGGAACTTATTGTTTTTGTGTGAGTTGGGCTGATACACTATGCCGGCTTCCCTTCACAGCAGCTCTTCGGGAGAGGGGAAAAGTTGCGATTGCCCAATGACTTTTCTGAAGAAAATGCAACATTCTGTTGCTTGCAAAAGATGTGATTATGTAGAATTTAAATGAGGCTTTTGTAGCTATTTCTATACTTAAATTTCAGTTCAGTTCACCTCTACCTTGAAAATCAAAACAGAATGCCATTTTCAAAAACCAAGAGAAACTGATCGGATTTGAAAACTACTCAGTTTTCATGGAACTGAGCTAAACTCCATGGATCTTAGGGCTTTTTTTTTTTCATTCGTGAACTGAACTTGATCTGAACTCATTTTTGTTTGGTAAACTTGCCCAACCCTGCCTATGGCTCTAACCTCAGTACATCTTGGCAGATTCCCAGCATTAAACCAAAATGGCCTCACAACATTTTTATACTAGGATCATGAATAGTGTAAGATCTCATAAGCTCGAAATTCAAAGGACCTGTCCATAATTTCGAAAATGTTAGATGTCAAGTTCGTGAGAGAGATTTGACCAAAAAAGGGGAAAAAAAAAAGTCGCAGTCGTAGCATTGCCGGATTTTTTTTTTTGTTTTTTTAAAAAAAATTTTGAATACCGGAGGTTCAGGATTGGGATTCTGGACTATTATCTATGGTAATACATAACCTAAACAGTGCGAGGAAACTCAACAATGTGCTTCCCCTCTTACACCATAGTCAGAGCGCTCGCGCGCACCCACGCACANACACACACACACACACACACACACACACACACACACACACACACACACAGACAGACACACACACAAACACACAAACACACACACACACACACACACACACGTATACACACACGCATAAACACATTGTACTATTAATATGATAAGTACATAACTATGACACATTTGGATGACTAAATATGCTTGGTCAGACTTTGCACGTGCATTTATCAAAAGTCGTGGGAAAAGGTCTCATGAAACTTACACAGTAGGCAGGTCTGCCTTCCCCCCTCCTTTGTACGCCCTCCACTACACTCTCACCCTTTACTTCGCTATTTTTTTGTTTAGTGGAACAGCGAGCTGGACTGAAGATGGAAAAGTCTTGGGTTTGATTCCTGATGCGGACATGCTGTAAAATGCTTTAAGAAAGTATTTCATTCTCATTTTCCTCGGTCCAGCCTGTATTGTGAATGAAACTTCATGACTGGCAGTGAGACGTATTGCGGACTCTACAAATCACTGACCTAACCACGGAATAAAAAAAAAATATCTACAGAAGCACGCATGCTTATAGGTGACGTCACTGATAGAGACTCCCCTTTGTCTCCATGTGAACAACATTATTTGTGTGCTTACTGCCTGTATAATAATAAGTGCTTTTTGAGTGTTTCAGTCTCCTCCTGATGATGGGGTCTGTGACATCCAACAAAATAGCCTTTGGTACTTCTGTAGATTTTTTTTTCAAATTATCTGGCCCTACTTGACAACACTGTAGAATGCTGCTGCTCAAGATGTTTTAGTAGTTACGGAGTGGTGTGTCCTACTCAGACATAATAAACTGCAGTTGGGGAGAGTGGGCACTACTTGAATATGAGACTCATCAACCTTGTTATTATCAGTCGACTCAGATCATGTTCAAAATCCGTGAGAAAATGAGAAAAGTTGTGATTACGCGTAAACGAATTTGGGATTATCTAGTGACTAATACAACCTATATATAGAATACACACAGACACAGACACTCATATATATATATATA
>JAWQUT010000026.1:2820212-2831547 GCA_033807755.1 Ellobium chinense | reverse complement strand
CCCCCCCCCAAAGGAGGATTTTATATATTAGCGGATTAATTGGGTTGTATACAATCAGCGATTTGCCCTTCTAATAGGTGTCACAAACCTGAGAGAAATGACCCATTCCTCTAAGGAGTCTCTTCAAGAAGTTTTCTATTTCTTATCCCCAGCCTCCCCCACCTTCCGCCAGGCTGGCTGTATCCCCTTCAGTGTGGAGACCCACGCCGGTGAAGATGTTAGCGTATACGCCCTCGGCCCCATGGCTCATCTCTTCCACGCCACTCACGAGCAGAACTACATCTATCACGTGATGGAATACGCCGCCTGTGTCGGGGCTAGCAAGAGGTATTGTCTAAACAGCAAGGCCCATAGACGAGGCGGCTGACAGGACTGGTCTCCATACAGAAATGGAATGTTATAGTGAAGGTTACTGGCATCTATTATTTTTTTCTTCTCTTTCGGCCCTACAAACAAAATGTGTTACTCAAAATATTTCAGAAATCTCTTCCAAAATCTGTGACCTCGCCTGCTGACTTCATCCCCAATTCCCATTTTTTAAAAAATTAGGCTGGATTTGACCGCATGCTAATACATAGAACTTACAAACTTTAATTTTGTATCTATAAGGCTCAAAATTGTATCTAAAACTTTAAAACTTGATGCTTTAATTATATTGATCACAAGTCTTTTTACATATTTCTACACTCTGACATTGGCTGGTAGGATTCCAAAAATAAAAAAAATGGGGAGGATTTTATATTTTAGGGGATAAATAAAATGGTACACAGTCAGTGATTTGGTCTTTTAATAGGTGCCTGAAACCTGAAAGACCGTACATCCAAAATATAAGGGTGGGATATACGGTCTTTTGAAATGAAAACTCCCAAATGGAATCCTGTTAACACAATCCATTGTTTTTGCTCAACATTCTCCAATTCAACAGTCCCAGCTGTATTGTTTCTTATAAATAGCACTTTGGATAACACACACCTTTGATAAGACACACTCAGTAGCTTGGTTGGTCGGAAGCTGGGTGTGTTATGAGGGTTCCATTGGAAGGTTTGGCGTCGGGATGTAACACTCACTGTCTCAGTTTTATCACAATACTTCTTAAGCCCTTTCGATACTGTCAGTCAGTTCCACTTTACTGCAATCCCATTAACTGCACCTTGCACTTGACCTCAAAATACTCTCAGGTATTCTTAAGAATGCTAAAAATGCTGTGTTTGTATAATATGACAAGTCCTGGATATTTGCCACTCCTCCCAACTGCAACTTTTGAGGGCGCGTGCATTTAA
This sequence comes from Ellobium chinense, assembly GCA_033807755.1. NCBI lineage: Eukaryota > Metazoa > Mollusca > Gastropoda > Ellobiida > Ellobiidae > Ellobium > Ellobium chinense. The sequence goes on along the minus strand of JAWQUT010000026.1, from coordinate 2,830,267 downwards.
CGATGGGATATCTTATCATCAAGAGACATCGTGAGAATTACATAAGCCCATCGGTGCTGAAGTGCACCCTTAGTAATGTTCAACATGCAGACTCAATGTAATTCTTGCAGTGGTAGTAGATCCCATCGTTAAAGCGCAAGCTCTTATTTTGTCATGCTTCTCGAGAAGATGCGGTTATGCGGAGTGAATTGTGTTTGTCTTTAAAACGAAGTGCGATATTACATTTTAGCCGTTCTACGGAAGAAGGCCGTATGCGCAGAAATAGGTCAGATTCACTTTGCAAGCATCTTTGTATAGTAGATCCATCTAGGGTTTTCTTGCCTACTTTCAGCGATTTCAGGAATAGCCAACTGTATGCGTTATTATTAACTTAAGGAAGAGCTACGTAGGCCTGTCTGGTGTCTCCTGTAAAATTAAGAGTCTGGCCATTGTCAGATTAAGCTAGTGCGGAGCGGACTTAAAGTTAGGGGCCCACTTTATTACATTTGAGAGATTATGAGGAGAGAGAGAGAGAGAGAGAGAGAGAGAGAGAGAGAGAGAGGAATATCCATAATTTCCTTACAGAAATTTTGCTCTCCATTTATTTCAAATGTATAGTGCTCATAACTTGCGGCTAAGGGGATGTTAACTATACATCGCGGACACTCGCCTTCTGTAGAGCGATCACAAATCTGACCAAAGGAAATGTCGTTATACAAGAATCGTGCCTAGGATTCCCCATTTCACCAGACATCTTGTCCCTGATGCGGGCCCTTGGGGCCTATAGCATACTTCTGTGTGCAAATCGTGCACTTTGTGACACCAAATTGGCCTTCACATGGTAAAATCGACACCATTTTCTGTTTAAAAAGGTAGGCCGTCAGGGTATGACCACTGGAACCTGCTAAAAATGGGTCTTGACGATGCAAAAAGTCGCGGACGTTTCCTGTGTTTACCCTAATTACCGTTAAGTGAGAAACAAATACTTTACCATCTAAGAGGTCTATTGAAATCATCTGGAAAGAGTGACCAGATATTTGTTTTTACATTTTATAGCGTTCTCCATAATGTAAACATGCATATCATCTTAAAACGAATTGTAATTGTTGGAACACGCATTCGGCCGGAACTTTTTGTTTTACTGGCGTGTTGATGAAATTATCAGTTCAGCGATTTAAAACATAACTGATCTCTTAAAGTCTATTTCAGAATACTCCGAAACATTTAATCTAGGTTTACAAAATGGTATTTCACGACTTTAGATCAACATTAACTGCTCCCAACTGTAATCAAAAGAATACCCACTTTAAAAGATATCACGGGCGTTTCCATCTTAACGACACCATTTGGAATGAGTCACTGTGTTGTCATCTGTTGTAAGCCGAAGCGAATGTTCTGCANGAGAGAGAGAGAGAGAGAGAGAGAGAGAGAGAGAGAGGAATATCCATAATTTCCTTACAGAAATTTTGCGCTCCATTTATTTCAAATGTATAGTGCTCATAACTTGCCGCTAAGGGATGTTCACTATACATCGCGGACACTCGCCTTCTGTAGAGCGATCACAAATCTGATCAAAGCAAATGTCGTTATACCAGAATCTTGCCTAGGATTCCCCATTTCACCAGACATCTTGTCCCCAATGCGGGCCCTTGGGGCCTATAGCATACTTTTGCGTGCAAATCGTGCACTTTGTGACATCAAACCGGCCTTCACATCGTAAAATCGACATCATTTTGTGATTAACGAGGTGGGCCGTCAGGGTATGACCACTGGAACCTCCTAAAAATGGGTCTTGAAGATGCAAAAAATCGCGGGCGTTTCCCGTGTTTACCCTAATTACCGTTAAGTGAGAAACAAATACTTTACCGTGTAAAAGGTCTATTGAAATAATCTGGAAACAGTGATCAAATATTTGTTTTTACATTTTATAGTGTTCTCCATAATGTAAACATGCATATCATCTTAAAACAAATTTTAATTGTTGGAACACGCATTAGGGGGGAACTTTTTGTTTCACTGGCATGTTGATGAAATTATCAGTTCAGCGATATAAAACATAACTGATATCTAAAAGTCTATTTCAGAATACTCCGAAACATTTAGTTTAGGTTTACAAAATGGTATTTCACGACTTTAGATCAGTATTAACTGCTCCCACTTGTAATCAGAAGAATACCCACCTTAAAAAATATCACGGGCGTTTCCATCTTAACGACACCGTTTGGAATGAGTCACTGTGTTGTCATCTGTTGTAAGCCGAAGCGAATGTTCTGCATTGTTCAATGACAGTCAATTTTAAATTGGAAATCAAACAATGTTGGTGTGGTATTTTCAACTTGTTACTGCTTTTAATTTTCTTTATTATCCTGCGTTCTTAGAGATAATATGTTACTTTACAACTCGTTTTAGAAAAACGCGCTCATTTAATCAGCGAATTCATGTCACAGCACTGGCCCGCTAATATACTACTTTTGCTACACGGTTAATCCAGCACCGAGTCTGGCTAGTAAGCTCTTTTTCGGTAGAACGGCAGAGTGAAAGTAGCATGACAATAATTAAACATAAACGAACAAATTGTGATTTATCATAAAAATATACCATGTCGTGACGGGACACAATTAAAGCATTTAATCTGCCTTAAACAAAGCAAAAAATGCCATTCATCTCGAGCGAAGGACAGCTTGAATGTCAAAATCAAAACGCCATATTTCTGAACAAAATAAAGTACATCCTTCTCCAAATAAAAATGTGGTTGATAACTTGGTATACTATATGAGAAATAATAACTCAAGTGATAAGCTCATCATTCTGTTACAGAATCACAGCTACACTTCGTCACATCCTGTCATAAGATTATGCGATATATCATATTTCAGCTTGTAATTTGTAGCACTTAACAACCTGGTAGCACTTAACAAGCTGGTAGCACTTAACAACCTGGCAGCGTAAGCTATCTGACGCTGTCATAATGGCATAATTGCAGCTATAATGCTTTAATCTAGGTCTAGATCTGTAACCAACAAGCTGACACTTTATGCTGAATAAAGTCAAAATACCATCCAGATTGTAATTAAGATGTCGAAGTGCTTGTCGTTATATTAATAATTGTTAAAAAGAATTATGTACAGACGTTTGCTTGTATAACTTAGAGCTTTGTTTGCATTTTGTTTGTTTGTTTGTTCATTTATTTGTTTGTTTGTTTGTTTGGTATACTTTTAAATACACTGGAATCTTAAAAACTATAATTTTAAAGGACAAATCCACAGTTTTGATTCGTGACTAAAATTTGATATGAAAAAGTAGGAACTGTGGAGTCAGAGGATTACAGGAGCCTTGAGGATTTTCTGGTTGTGTGAGATTCGAGATAGTGAGGTCTTACTACTTACATTTGATCTACCTTATTTATGTTATAGTTACAGTTCCTGTGTGTTTGTCTTCTGGAATGCCTCATGGTGAGTAGTTTATTACAAAGGATCTAAGTGGAACAACCTGAACCTATGAAGTTTAAGGTCAAGAAAAATACAATATCAACGACGACGACGACAGCAACAACAACAACAACAGCAAAATCAAGAACATCAGCAGCAACGACGACGACGAGAAGGAGAAGAAAAAGAAGAAGAAGAAGAAGTACAACAACCCCAACAACCATAACAATAACAAAAACAAGAAGAAGAAGAACAACAACAACAATAACGACGACGACGATGACAACAACAACGACAACAACAAAAACAACAACAACAACACTATTATTAACAAACCCAGCAACAACAATTCACCAACGACAACCACAACATCAGCAAGAACCATAACAACAACAATAACACCAGCATCTGTAACAATAATAATAGCAACAACAACAACAACAACAACAACAACAACAACAACAACAACACAACTACAATAATGATAACAACATTAGCAATAACACCAACACAACAAACTATATATTTTAATTATGTTGATGACAACAACAGTAGCAGCAAGCGCACAGTGGGAACAGAGTACACAAAACGACGCAACGCACCCTGACATGGAACATTACATTAGTGCCGCAGTTAGAAGGTCAAGACGAAAATTTAAGACTGTCAAGAATACGACTTTTTATGTGTCATATCTAAAACCAACACAATTCTGAGAAATACTGAACTTTTTTTTTTTTGCTACTTCAAAACCAGTCTTTCCATTGGCTCCTCATAAACGCTGGACTCTCGCATATGACAACAAACTTCCTTTCCCTTCTTCTGCCGCGTAGTATATTTTTTCATCCTTTAAGGCAAGTAAAGTCCCTCAGGTTTGCCTCGCTGACGGCATTATTGAATGTCTTCGTGTTACAGCTGATGGCGAGTCTCCAAGTCAGTGTGGCTTAGGCTGGTATTTGGTCATGGCTGTCTCGCTGAAGATTCACGAAGGTTTGCACTTGCGTTTCTGGTAAGTTCAGATGAGTGTGAGGAAGGAGAAGACGACTTGAGCGCCTGATCGCGTGACGAAGTGCGGGCATGGGCGGAGTTGGGAGGGGAAGACGCGGCTGATGAAGTTGTGGCCGAGGAAGAATCAGTGGAATTGTCTGGGTCGAGAAGTGAGAACATTTTCTGGAAACGGCGCAGTGTGGACTTGTTGGCTGAATAGGAGAGAGAGAACAAGTGGTAAAACTGGGAAGGTCTGTATGACCAGCGGTGAATCAAGTCGTAGTTAGGAAACGCTCTTACTCCGAGAAAGAGGCAACAAAAGATTTTCAGAGGAATGTACCGCCGTCTGGAAAGTGTCTCGGCCCTTGACTTCCAGACACTTTGAAGGGGCTGGGCCACAGCTGGGTCTTGGCTATTATTGAGCCATGGCTATATTGCGTGGATGTGAAGTGTTACACCGTGGATTTGTTTGTGTGCTAAAGTAGATGTAAACAATATCACCAAAACGATATTTAATGTTGAGGAACACGAACGAGTCGACCTTAATTGAGTAATAAAATCCTTCGGCAGGGAACAACGAATTCGCCTCCATTAGATTTATCATATTTCCAGGTTCTCAGACTCACATGCAAAGGAAAGCATCGAGGGAAATTCTTTATAAATATACTATGTTTTAAGCCTATCAGCCACAATTTTAGACCACTGAAACAACAGTACTCTTCATGTTTGTCGCTTTCTACCCGCTGGCTTGAATACAGTCCTAAAATATGACATATTCAGAGTTAGCCTTTAGCCTTTATACTGTAGATCTACTTGTTGTTCAGTAAAGTCAGGGAAGAGAAAAAACACAATAGAAACGGGTGCCCTTCGTGAATCGTCGTGAAAGGAAAACTGCTATATTCGGAGGAAGACGTGATCTATTAGAGGACTGCTATGTGACTGATGTTCAACGCTAGTGCCTAAGGTCGGGGTTAGTGTTCGAATAGAAATATGAAAAAAACGAAGAAGAAGAAGAAGAGGAAGAAGAAAAAGAATTAAAAAAGGCATAAAAATGAGGATAATAAAGATGAAAACGAAAGAGAAGGAGACAAAAAGTCTATCTGTTCATAGCACTATTACCACCATCACCACCACTCCGTCAGCCATCACAACCTTTACAAGCCTAATACCAGCCACTTATAAAATTAAAACTTACCATCAGGATAAACTGGCCTGAGCGAGTGGGATAGCACGTTATCCCAGAAATGGGTCAGATTTGCCACAACCACAGCCCTGCAACAAATGGAAGGGAGACAACAGGAAAAATGTGTATGTGTTAAGAAATAATATTTTTCATTATTTCCCCTCCTTCCTCTTCTTCTTCTTCTTTTTCTTCGTATCCCTTCTTCTTCCTCGGCTTTTTGTCCTCCTCTTCTTACAGACCTCATGCTGCCACTTTTTTCCCCTTCATAATTGCAGCTCGTTTTCTTGTAAAACAGTGCATACTCCAACTGTAGCTGACAAATAATCTTGTTAGTATATTGATTCATTTAACTAGTAAAACACAGACAATTACACACAAATTCACACAATCACACAAACACACACATACACATACACACACACACACACACACACACACACACACACACACACACACACACACAGAGAAATACACGCAAACACACATACACAACATACACACACACATACACACTCTCTCTCTTTCTCACTTGCACGCAGTTATATGGACACCATACATACACACAACACACACACACACAACACAGATACAGACACAGATACACACACACACACACACACACACACACACAACACACACACACACACACACACACACACACACACACACACACACTCACACACAACACACACACATACACTCACACATCCCCTGGGTTCTTCATATCAAGTCAAACATATTCTGGAGTTGTCAGGATGTCTCTGACTGGGGCACCCGTGTAAGAGACTATTATCTTTCCATTTTTATTTGACATCATTACATTAATTTTTCGCGATATCAAATCTTACGTTCTTACCAGCTCTAGCATCTCAAAAACTCGAAAATCATGAACTAGTTCCTTGTGGCCGTATTCATACTCCTAATGGTAGTTAATGTACTGTGGTAAGCACAGCCCCACGGGAAACTCCCAAAACCCCTATAGTGTTCTCTGTGGTTAAAGCCGTACGTTACTTAACGCTAGGATTATGCATGTTGCCAGAGGTCTTCTGGTCTGTGAGGTCCTTCTGTGCTGTGCTTTAGCTGTTGCAGTGTTGCTACTCACTTGAACTGGATGTTTCCCAGGTCCCCACGTAAAGCGTCAGGGGCGCGCCACAGGACGACGGTAGCATCCCGGGGGTGGGAGTCCTTGTGGGTCACGCCGCATTCCGGGTTGTAGCGCTGTATAGAGCGGTCAACGGCCCAGCGGCCCCCTCGGAGACCGCCGCTGGTGACGATTCTGATCAAGAATCCTTTGTGTTGAATACCCTTTGGACTGTCGAGGGTCACTGGAAGAAACTGATCGTTGAGTCAGTCGGTCAGTCAGTCAGTCAGTCAGTCAGTCAGTCAGTCAGTCAGTCAGTCAGTCTGTCAGTCAGCAAGTCAATCAGTCGGTCGGTCTTTCGATCGGTCAGTGGGTGGATCGGTCGGTCAGAAGGTCGGTCACTCACTCACTCACTCACTCACTCACTCACTCACTCACTCACTCACTCACTCACTCACTCACTCACTTACTCACTCACTCACTCACTCACTCACTCACTCACTCACTCACTCACACGACTTTGCCACCATTATTATTGTCCCAACAGGCCAATTCACCCCATGACTTCTTCAATTCTTTGAGATGTGTACAGTATCGCTGCCATTTTATAGTGGCTTTTCACTATCATCTGGATAGTTGCTGGCGCTGCCTAAGGCCAGTTACCAATACCCACTTTACAGATACTGAGGGTGGAATATGGGAAATCTGTTTTCCCGAGGCATTTAAGTGTGATCATCGTAGCAAGTGAACCACGATCTTTTGATCCTCGTTCCAGCACGCTACCCACTCAATCATGCTGTAGGGCTTATTATATATGTCACGAGCTTTAGTAACTCTTTTTACACACTTCACGTGGGGATGAACGGTTTCAGTTGACTATAAAAGCCCCGCGCTTTTAATCTTAGTAGGACTTGAGTAGACGCTGTGTTTTGTGCTCTGTGCTATTTTTGTGTTAGGTTAGCTTAAAGTAAGAAAGTAAGCTACAATGCTGTATTTGCCTGTTTCACCATATTTCAAATGTTAGGATAATTGTTTTTTATTTTTTTTTATTATTTTGACTGACCTACCTACAATCGTTTCTCGCGGACCATATGTGGTCGCATTGGTTGAAATCCTAAATGGCAGTTGGTATCCTCCTTGAGGAAGGTAGTCTCTGTGCAAAGGGCGTTCACTCCAACAGCCTTCAGCTGGTGCACCAGTTGAATAAGTTAGCGCCCTTGAAATAACGCTCGCCATGACTGCGAGCAGAGAGAGTATCCCATGCTGATACATTGTCACTATGGAAACCCACAGCCCCTGAGAAAAAAACAACAAAACTTGGGTTCTTAACAAAAAAAGAGAACGCCCATGTTTCGAAACAGAAGACCGTGTCACCAATTTTAAACATAGACCATTTATAGAATCGTGTCTTCATTAGATCTTTCTCATTTTTCCAACCCCTTTCTGAGGCAATGACCAGCAGGATGAGTTGTCTGCTTATTTTTCTTCCTGACACTTATCTAACAATGTGGTGGACATCCTTGTTTATTCTATACAAGTGCCCACTGTGTAAGGGGCGTTGCGACAGTGATGTTTTGGGTAATCTAGCTCTTACATTCAAATAGCTATCTAATGGGGTTAAGACTTCGCCTAAGACAAGGCATTCACTACGAACTGTCTTGGTACTGGATATACACGGGTATTATAATTGTTATCAAGCTGTCTGCATATTATATACTAGAGCAAGAGGAACGACTGTTGATCGTATGCAGTTTTGGGATCTTCTTAAATAGGTGTTAATTGTCCCAAATGAGAAAGAAGCCTTTTCGCTTGAAATACCATGCAGTTTCAGAGAAATTTAAATACTTTTTGCATAGAAAATCAGTCAGTTTTGAGCCGTTTGAGCTAAACAAGAGCCAAAGAGCAAATCAGCAATTTGAGAGCCAAAGGTGTTTAAAAAGGAACCAAGACATCTGGTATTTGGCTCTGAAAGAGCCAAGTCTGGCAACCCTGAGAAAAACTTAGGAAGCCGTTCACGGGTGTGGATCTTGCCACTTTTGCGTAAAAAGAAAAATATCAGTCAGCATAGCGAGTAATCTAGTCTTCCTCCAGATTACTAGCCAATTTTTTAAAAATAGTTTCTCTCGTGAAACAACCTTAGATGCAATACACTGTGCATATGGCAGCACTGAATCTGTGAGACAGTGTATGGGTTTTCAGATTATCGGCGAGTATAATTAGCTAACCGTGATAAAGTCGTATTATCAATGCTTGTAAATGGCTTGAAGATGATACGTTATATTGTATTAGATATAGACGACGATATAATCGTAATCTCAGATTCATAGATTACATGGACGCAACACCCCTGCATTGTGTATACCCCAACTCACAACACAGTCTGTCATCTCTTGGAACATATCAGTGAAAATACTGTCTGTTCACAATAGCGGCCATGTTTATTAATCAGTTTCTTTGTTCAATTACATATTTGAATTTTCCTGGAGGATATTTCTGTTCTTGACGTAAATTTTTTTCTTATGATGTAAAGCGGAAATCCGAATGTCCCATGATGTTGATGTATTCTGACCTGTGGTAGCAGTCGTTCCATGTTTTGTAACTGGTGTTTCATTGGAAATAAAAATGAATTGAATTGAACTGAATTGAAAATGAATTGTTATAACTCTGATAACACCCACCGACAAATTCAAATAAAGGATGCATGTCCGTAGCGAATGGCTTTTCTTTCTTAACTATGCTTTCCGTTTTTCTTTCAATGCTAAAACCAAAGCACGGTTGTTGAATTGATTCTTTGCATCAATAGTTGCATTTTGCAAATCGATCAAAATTTATCTGCATCAGCCAGTTCGCTTTTAGTGAATTTCACAATGCATTCCTGCCACCCCTTGTGGTCAGATTTAGTGTCAGTAGCGAATACGCCTGGCAATGCCCTTCGTAATTTATCGTCTATCCACAACCGAAAGAAAATCTGAATGCGCCTTGCCAAACGCATATAATAGTTTAAAATGTAAAAGATTTTAAGGAACTGGTTATGATCCAAAATTCTCCACTGCAGCAATAGTTACTGTAGAGGGTAAAATTATTTCACAGATTTCATGTGCAAGTTCTCGCGCCCTGGTACAAGCATGCACTCATACCCACACCGAATAAGTGACATAAAAATAAATAAACCTTAATAATAGATTTAGCAGAACAGATTTATATGACCTGTTGTCAGAGTTAATTGCCTAATATTTCTTGAGATAAGTGCCTCTGTCAAGATTTTCACGTCACTAAATAAGTTTTATGCTGAAGAAAAAGTAAGCATTATGCCAGATTAATAAAATAATAGTTTCTCCTTGTCACTGAAGTTTTTTTCACGGGAAAAAGTTTCCATGATCACATCCATAGCAAAATGCTA
>JAWQUT010000026.1:2792712-2815212 GCA_033807755.1 Ellobium chinense | reverse complement strand
GTACCATCCAGTGGGCCTCTTCTTCTCTGTCCACTTCCGTTTTCCGGCCAGGTGGATATCGTAAAAAACATAATAGGTAAATACTTTCCTCCAAAATTTGGAGACCTTTGCTGACGGAAACGCTCGTCGTAAGAGTAATAGCATTCGACTTTGCACTCTGAACTTCCTTGTCTCAGAAAGGTTAAAATACATTGGGAGGTTTACTTGTGATGTCACCCTTGCAAATGAATACAATCACCTAGTTCGTACACCGGTGCCAGAACCATTAGGGCAACAAGCAAATATGTATCCATGTACCCATGCTGTAATATGGGCTGCTTATTTTCACTCATCGACAAGATCCGCCGATAAGACGCTTTTGCAATACTAAAGAGCTTGCGCGCACATTAACAATGGGATCTTTACCATCGTAAGTATTGCATTAGTGCAAAAGTGCTGAATGCACCATTAGCAACGTGCAGTTCTTTCGATGATAAGAGATCCCTTCGTTAAGGCGCAAATTCTCACTTGTTACCCACATAGACTACTCTCAGTTGATATGTATGAACGATCATCCGGGCAACGCAAGTCACAACTTTATTAATCATTAATTCGTCTTTCTACTTTCCCATTGTCTAAGAAACATGGTTGGTTGATACGATCTGTTACACTGGCTCGAATTGGCTGATTTTTTTTTTTTAATATACTTTCGGAGAAGAGATTTGGTGACGCAATCACAATACTATTTACATTTACAGTTTGCTTAAACCGGAAATGCACTTTGTTGGAGTTAATTAATTAAGAACAGTCCATCATTCCCTAAATTTAAACTCCTTGGGTTTTCAGTTGTCACCCGACATGCGTTTCCTGAAAACTTTTTAATGACTAGTAGGTTGTTAAACCAGCAACAATGCAAAAACTCACCATTGTGTGCATATGCGACACTGTAAGGGCTTGCATACAAACTGGTGCATGAGAACTTTTTAATGGCTTGTAGGCTTGTCGTCCAGAAACAATACAAGAATGCAATGCTGTGTAAGCTTACATAAGCGACGCCAAGGTTCACATTAGGACACGTGACGTAGTAAGCACACTATCCAGTGTCACTAATGTTGTTTTGGTGCTCTTTAAGGTACCAATGACAGAAAACGAAGCTTATTGTAACTTTAATTATATATAATGACAGATACAGGAACAGAGTAGCATTTTTGACTCATGGTGCAAAGTAACCTATAAAGTCATGAAAACGTTTGAATAATTTTAGTGAAATCTGCATAATATTCATTTGCCATCTGTTTAATCCCACATTTTGCTTACGTTCTCATATTTTTCTCTCGGAAAAAGGTTGTTTTTTATTTAAAATAATGTAGAGGGTAAACAACATTATTGAGTTATTGCACTTTCCGCTCATTGTATAGACTCCATTTAGCGACCTTCTCTCTTTTCCTAACGTAGTTCCTAACCATACCCTGTGCATTTCATACCAACCTTTAGTCCCACCAAACCTTTGGACAATGTTCCTCTCTGGTATATCGTAGTGAAATGCCTTGTCAGTCCTGGTCTCTGTCTGTTGGGATATTACAAGGAGAGAATCATAGTGTGTCCTTTATGCATAATACTATAGGTCGTGACCTCTTGTCTCGGCGTGTCCCTGTCTCGCCCAGGGCAAGTACCACATGCAATGCTCGTGTTTGCATGGTGGTGCTAATGCTGAAAAAGGTCATATGGAAACGCCCTTGAAGATGCACAAAGAGGGACAATTTAGAGTGCTCCAGTGGGTAAGAGATATTAAACACGAGGTAATAAATAAATCAAATGAATGAAAAACATTTTGCTTTGAGTTCTAAGGTCTCTTTTTTCCAGTAGGCAGTGAAGATTAATATCATCGTCTATGTGCTTCGGAAATAGCCTAAGTCAGAACACAGAACCATATTGTTTACGAGATTAAGGCCCTTTTGGACATGTTATAAGAAAAAACTATAACGCACCAATATGTTCCCTTCAAAATTACAGTTGTAAAGATACATTGAGTCTTTTTGGCTTTCTAATTTTTGCCTGTGGACAAAAATGATAAAGTTCATGAAATTGTAAGTTGCTAATTTAATCACGGGAATAACTCGTAGCCTATAAAAACTTTTGAAAACTGATAGAAAATCTCTGCTAACAAGTACTAATGCAGTATGCAGGAGAGGGAGAGGCCCATGTTGATATGTTATAAAGAAAAACAGAATGAGCCAATATCTTTCATTCAAAAGTACGGTTGTAAAGATACACTGACGCTTTTTGGCTTTATAGTAATAATAATAAAAATATTCCTCTTGTTTCCTCAAAAGAAAATGACTTCAGTCATGTTCTACGAACAGTGACGTCATTACGAGCAACGTTCCTTGCACAAAACTGGTGCCTTTATAACTGTTTTTTTTTTCTTCCTCTCTGTCCATAAAACTGCTCTTCGATCATCCTTCCTATTTGTCTTTCTATCTTTCTCCTTTTTGTATCTTGATGTATTTGCGCCTTCTGCCTTCAATACATCAATCACACTAAAAGCTCGGTCCAGCCTGGCTCGCGTTGCAGGACCGTGCGCAAAAGGTCGTCTTTGTACTTCATCACTTTTGATATTCTGCTCTTCTGGAAAGTGGAGAGCGGGGGAGTGGCAAAGTTGGGGTGGGGAGAGGGGGAGGGAGGGGGGAGACCCAAAGTATTTCGAGGACGGATTCTACATATTAAAAGCGAAATCAGCGAGTACAGATTCCAATGCCAATCCATAAAGTAGACCCAGATTTGGTCACTGACCGTTTGGTAAACTTCATACTTTTAATGACACATGTATATATATATCCATGCCCGTGCCCACCTTAATGCCTCAAAATATCTCCCGGTGCAGAAGAAACAATAGCAGGACTGACGGAAACCGTCATTTATCTCTTCCCTTGACGGGTCCTGTCATCCTTCATGGCAGACAAGTCACATGACCTATCAAAGGCGACTCCTGGACGGGGTTGCCAGACTTTTTTTCGAGCTGTAGCCAAACTATTTACGGGAAAAAAAAAAACGCCCTCCTCCGAAAAAAACCCAAGTCTTTAAATTGCTGGCTGAGATCTAGAATTGACATACAATAAAAAAAATTACAACGAAATGTCTGCGAACTGGACATTACCTGGGTATTATAGCTGTCATAAACTTTCTATATAATTATATCAGAGCAACATAGGAAATGATTATTAAATGGAAATAGTTTTGGGATTGTCCTTTGATTCATGTTCATCGGGCATTAATGATACAGGCTCAATTACTTAAAATACCAAGCAGTTTCAGAACGGAGAAGTATTTTTCTGTAAATGAAATTTGTTTTGATTTAAAGTCCGTTGCTCCCCCTTCCCCCTCCCCCCCCCAAAAAAAACAAAAAAACCAACCAAAAAAAAAACTATTTTGTTATTTGGAAGCCAAGACCTTTAAAAAAAAAAAGAGCCAAAACTCTGATATTTTGGCTTCAAAAGAGCCAAATCTGGCAATCCTGTTGCTGCAAACTTGCGGCTTCTACATTCTGTCCTCTCTCTTTTATTTTAGCCGATGTAAACGGGGTCTAGGCTATGTAAAATCAGAAAAGGGGGAAGGGGAACTGGCACGAACCAATTTTTAAGGACAGTAGATTTAGAGTGTAACTGCAGAGATTTAAGAAATAAAAAAATACAGGGTCACGGAAATCGTGTGGGATATTTCCGTGTGAATTCTATATCTGTGTCACTTGGGAGGGAGACACAGAACTGGTTAGGTCGCCCAAGGAGCAGAAACAGCTGTAGTAAGTATGACTTTCCTTCTTTGTTCGTTGTTTCTTTCTTTCCTTCTTGACATTGTGGCAGTTCAGAATTTTTTTTTCCCTCAGATACGAGTACAAAATCATTTCATGCACCAATGAAAGCAATGGGTTCCTAATCTACCCATCTGGATTGGATTTCAACTTTAATCTCAGAGTAGATATCTTTAAGCGTCTAGTGTTCAGACTGCATCAGAATCTGCATAATAATATGTAATGTGCCAGGTTTTCTTTATAATAATAGACTGCTAAGAACATTTATACCATCAGCCAGTCCGCCCCTTGACAACAACTGTTCTTTGAAGAGCTGTTTAGCAAAAGCGAAAAGTATTGATTGTGCAAATGGAGTGTGTGTGTGTGTGTGTGTGTGTGTGTGTGTGTGTGTGTGTGTGTGTGTGTGTTTGGGTGGGTGTGAGTGAGTGAGTGAGTGAGTGAGTGAGTGAGTGAGTGAGTGAGTGAGTGAGTGGGTGATTTCTTATAATCTACGATTCATTCATTGTGAAAAGGAGACAGTTTGTTGAATAGTTTATATATATATATATATATATTCAATCAAACTTAGAACAACTTCTGAGGCAAACCTCTTGAACAGACAAAGAAGCAGGGTATATCTTTGTTCAAATATAAATACACCTAAGCTAGCTAATGCTTTCTGTGTCTTGGTTAGGCGATGACCCCGCAAAATGGTGAATTCACAGTGCTCTTCTTAGAGCAATTATTGTGTCCAGACCTATCAATTCTTGATAAACATGACACTTTTTTTTTGTTTTAATCCAAGCAGAAGCCAAATTTGAAGAAATTGGCCATATAAAGACAACCTGGCAACTGTAAGTTGCTGATTCCAAAATTGGTAGTGAATTCAAGCTCGTGGCTAGCAAAACAACAAGAAATGGAACAGTTATTCAGAGATGGAAACATTCATTTTGTATAAATTAGGGGGCAAGATATGGCTTATTGATGGCATCAGAACGACCATCTATTGTAAATTTGTGATTCATACAGCAAATTTAAGGAGAATCGATTGAAAAATGAACTCACACAGCCATTGTTGAGGAACTAGAAAAAAACCAACGAAACGCATATTTAAATTGTGAAATAAAAATAAACGCCTAGGTTCTCCATTTATATATAAGACATTCTTGTACACATATGAGTAAAATCCGTACGCTATAACATTATAATTTGATAGTAGAACTTCTTACAAGATCAAGGATGGACCTGCTCTGTTAAATACTTGCTAGCAGCTGCTGCGAAAGCAGTTATAGTGTCATCATTGCAGAAAGGTTTATATGAGGTAGATCAGCCAAGGTTTCAGGTTCGAATCCTCAAATTCCATCCCATAATAAACACCACAAGGACTCATGGGATTGTGAAATAGTGTGGTTCAGTTTCCACAGAGTATCAACACTTGTCCAGGAAAGGGGAGGAGTTGAGGGGAGAGAAATTGTTTCTCTAAAGATCTCTCTAGTTTCGATCTCCTCAGCAGAAAGTCCCTAAAATTTATATCTTGACATTTAGAGTGAAATTATAAAATTGAAATATAAGGAGATATCACTGATAATTCCTTTCTCTGCAGAGGTCCAACATGATATACCAAGCTACATTTGTTATTGCTGCCACCTTGGTGGCTTGCGCAAAGGCGTATCCAACAGGGGCACAGAACAATGCTAGCAACCCTATGGACGCTTTCTCTGCTTACTGCACCACGGGAAACTTCAGGTAATTTTTGTATGACCAACTGATTACAGCTGATTCCATTTTCTTTCATTTTCGGCGAACAGCAACTGTGAGTTAACCACAACACTTCAATTAACAGAAGGAATACTGGTTCTGTTGTTTTTTTCTCCATGAATTTCACTGTACATTCCAAGCTTTTTAAAATTGTGATGTGTTTAACGTTTCCTAGAGTGAAGCTGACTGTATATTGGTCTTTAGTGAAGAAGTTAGATAATGAAGAAATTATAAGCTCTGACAAACTAAAAAAAAAACCAACCAGATGAAATGATTTAGACGATGCATAGAAATGGGACTGTATTTGACGGTAAAACTTGTATGCGATAACAGATATCCAGATTTTCATGAAAAACCTCAAAATGCACACCTTAGTTACGACATTCTTACATCCTCAGACCTAACCACGGCAACCATCTCCCCCAGTTCTCCCCTGCTCCTTACGTCATTACTGTCAGTTCCCCTGCTGGCGCCATCTACAAACCTGGCCAGAAAGTCACAAGTAAGTTGGTGTTGTGTAAGCGTTGGTGTAGCCCTGAATGTAATTTTTTTGTCACCACCACCATCACCACCACTACTACTACCAGCATCATCTCTACCAGGGGTAGACAAATTCATTAAAAGAATCAGTACAGATTAAGTTCAGTTCACTCAAGGTAAAACCCTATCGCCTAGGTAAAAACCACTAAGATCAATTTAGTTCAGTTCTATGAAAATTGAGCAGTTTTCAGATGAGATCAGTTTCTTTTGGTTTTTGAAATCGGCACTTGAGTCTGATTTTCGAGGTAGATGTGAACTGAACTGAACTTTAGGTAGAAAATCAAAGTTCAGATCAGGCACCCAAAATAACTAGGGTTCAGATTCAGATCATTTCGTCCAAAATAGCTCTTAAGCTTAGATGAATTCACGTGAACTGAATTTATGCTCACTAACGGCGTTCGTATGATCTTAGCTCTGCCCAACCCTGATCTCTATTATAGTACATGCAACAGAAAGAAATACTCTGAAACCAAACATTGAATAACAATAAACAGTACTAAGTCCAAATTTTCGGGCATAATAGTCCTTATTAAGGGAACAGATATATGCGAAGTGAATAGTTCTAGGTGGTATCTTGAATATGCCCTTCCAAGTGCACCTGCCAGCCAATGTATAAAGAATTTACTAAGTTCTCTTTGGATTTGACATGGACGACTGCATGCCAATGCGCGAAATGATCATGTGACCACAGCAGCCCAAACTCAGAAGCACTTGCATGTGCCTCATTTAGGGCGAGTGAGGTGTTTCGAGTTAATCCATAAATTCTGAGGTAGAAAATAAGAGACTCGGGATCGGAGCATTACAACGAACATGCCGGTTTATAGGTGAAAGGTATTCCAGGGCTTGAGGTTCTATTATGTTATCATAGTAGTTATCTGTATATGGCAGCGGCACCACGGAGCTGAGAAAGTTCTAGAGTTATCAGGCCTGCTGGGGTAATAATAGTGTGAAGTCGCGTGAGCGGGCATATGCGTGGATATGAGACTTATAAACCGCATTATTATTATTATTATCGTTATCATTATTATGATTATGATTATTATTATTATTATTATGTCTCCTTAGGACTTGCAATTAACCCACTGCCTTGTCCTGGTGGGGGCAGAGTGGTCGTGTGGTTTGTAAGTCGTGCTCAGAAACTGAAGCCTACGATTTGATGGTAGACTTTTAGGCCGAGCGGTTTGGGCTGTAGGATCCTTGAGAAAGATACTTCTCTCCCCTTTGCCCATTCGGCTCAGATTTGAATGAATACCTAGATTTAGAGTTGGGAATATCAAGGCCCTGTACTGTGGGCGACCGGCAATGACTTTGTTATGTATTTCATTAATAATATTTTGTGTTTATATGTATGAAATGCACTGTTATTTGTGCTTGTATTACGAATGAAATATATAACATCCATTGACATTGTAAACCAACTTCCTTAGTGAGTAAATAGAGGCCTTACTTGCTCTCTTTCTCTCCTATCATTCACAGTAACTATTGCCAGCAAAAAGCAGCCAGCCCTGCACAAGTTTAAAGGTTTTTTCCTCCAGGGAGACTCCACTGAGGCTGCTTTCTCTGGGGACATTACCTGTGGGAATCAAGGTCATAAGGTCAACTTCTGTGGCAAGACAGGGGCCACCCATACTAACGCCCTGGTCAAGGAACAAGTAGTCTGCGAATGGACACCACCCGACTTCCAGATAGGGCAGGTCCAATTCGTGTGAGTAGAGGTGACCTTGTATTGGGCAGGTCAAGATCGCTTGAAAAACGGTGACCTTATGTTGGGCAGGTCAATGTCTTTTGAGAATAAATGACCTTGTAATGGGCAGGTAAAGGCTGCTTGACTAAGGATCACCTTGTAACGGACAGGTCAATGTCTTCTGAGTTGAAGTGACCTTGTAATGGGCGGTTCAGATTGTGTGATTAGAAGTGACCTTATATTGTACAGGTTAATGTCTTTTGAATAGAAGTGACCTTGTAAATGGGCAGGTAAAAGTTGCTTGAATGAGGGTGACCTTGTAATGAACAAGTCAGCGGTAAGGAATGGTCAGCAGAGATGAACCTATACTGGTAGGACAAGGTGACTTGAATAAGGTGACCTTATATTGGACAGGTGAAGACACTTATGTTTAGGAGACCTTATGTTATAAGGTCAAGGTCGAGTAATTGGGGCAGTCTTGTATTGTGCAGTTCAAGATCGTGGGACTAATGATGACCTTGAACTGGACAAGTCAAGGTCATACGAGTAAAGATGACTTCGTTTTGGGCAGATCCAGCTCCTGTGAGAATGAGTTACACTTTCCTATATCTAAAACCTTGAATTCTTGTAATCAGAGGCGACGCTCCATTAAACGGACTCAGTTTGTGTACAGAGATACAAAAATATTTTGGACATGTTTATTTTGCGTTAGAGAGATGACATTTCATTTATGAAAATGTATTCTTGGCTGTATTCTGTGGCTCTTTCGCGGAATTTTCCATGTCATAAAAAAATATTTGGGCTTACGATGTTTATATAAAGACTACAGCTAGTTAAACAAAATTATATCTATCATCCACTTTCCCTAACTACTACTACTGCCACTACACCAACTATTTATTACTAGCTGAGAGCTTGCGCATTGATGATGGGATCTCTTACCTTCGTAAGAATTACATTAGTGCATCGGTGCTGAATGCACCCTTGCTAGCGTTCACCATGCAGGGTTAATGTAATTCTTACGGTCGTAAGAGATGCCATCGTTAATGCGAAAGTTCTCAACTGTTACAAAACCGTAATGTTAATTCCACAGGGCTACCATCGTAGAAAACTTTTCAACATTCTGGACTGGAGTGAAGAGCTCGACGAACTTAGGCCCCGATCCAGCCAGTGAGTACTGTACAGATTGGTCTATGAGTACTAGTGGAGCAGTATCGTTTCTAAGTATCGATAACCTTAATACTTAGAAATTTCGAATCGTTATCTGAAGTATCGGAAAAGAAATATCAGAAGTATCGAAGATATCAAAATTAAATTAGATTTTTTATTGTAATAAACATTTATCATTCAGTCAACATATAACAACAGGCTATACCAATGTTAAAACAATAACAATGATGGACAGGTTATGATGATTCTTCGCAGTAGTGATGCTGATAATGACTGATGGTTGTAATGATGAAAATAAAAATCCTAATGCTTTTAGTGATTAATTATTATTGAATTCAATGAAGTGTAGGAATTAAAACCTAAAAAGATTCATTTCAAGACATTAATTCTTGTCAGGAGCTTTTTTTTTTCATTGTTAAATATAATCGAATTGTCTCCACTTTACATGGGCAAGGAGTGCTTATACAACACTAAAATTTTGACCCTTTTCCGATACAAGATGTCTTAGGTATCGCGACGTTCCTTGTGTTTGATTAAGGTTTTAGGTCGTTACATCCACTGTAATGTTGGACGACATTTGATTTTTTCCCAAGCCTCACCACCATATTGTTTCCGGTCTCTTCATTGCGAAGCATAACGGCATCAAAAGATATCGAAAGTAATAGGACATGTCGGAAGAAAATTAATTTTGATCTTCTGCTGATCTCCAGTCTCAAAAAAGCTGCATGTCTCCCCAGTCCAAAGCTCTTTGGTGTAAAGAACTACCGAAAAGATCGGAAGTGTCGCAAGTATCGAATGTAAGTGTCCGAAGTAAAATAAAATATCGGAATACAGCACGACCTCAAACGGTCGAATTCTCGGGGTCAGTCCTCAATTTTAGGCTTGTATGTTGTATCAGTGGAATGTCATACAAGAAAAGAAATGCAAGATCAAGATTAAAGTATTCTAATGAGCATGTGGGATTTTCGAGTACATGAGATTCGAGATTGAAAGATCCTGGTGTAGTTCTCTGTATTCATTTGTGTTCGTACTTACTGTATTGCGGAACAGAATGCCCGAATGGTTACAGCATTGAACTCAGGATCTAACGGTTGAGGGTTCGGTTCCCAACCAGTGTTGTGTTTTGTTTTAAGTTCCATAGAATAGCAATTCATTCGCATATTCCTCCGTCTACCAATGGGTAAAATGGGATCTCGCTATGAACAGATATTGTCAGAATGCTAGTGATCAGCGCCTCTAAATTGCAGTGAATTTATGCTCTTAAAGAGCTGAGAAAGATCCAGAACGACCAGTTCTGCTGGGTTATTAAAGTCTCGTGAGTGGGCTTTAGTCTGGATACGAGACTTACAGAATATTTAGTTTTATTATAATTGCTTTTTAAAAAAATTTCTTCTCTTTTCATTAAAATGCCATAAAAGACAAACAGACAAATAAAGACACAGAGAGACTGAATTAGCTAATGTCCCACATACACACCGACACAATAATGTCCAGACTTAATGCCTCTTGACTGTGGACAGACAGACAGACTCACTCACTCTCTCACTCACTCACTCACTCACTCACTCACTCACTCACTCACTCACTCTCCTCCCTAGCGATGTCGTTCGAACAGAAGACCCAACAACTGCGTGCACAGATGATGAGGCAATTCCAGCAAGGAGGTAAGTACTCTCCATCCATCCATCCATCCATCCATCCATCCATCCATCCATCCATCCATCCATCCATCCATCCCATTTATCCATTTATCCATCCATCCATCCATGCATCCATCCACCCACCCACCCATCCATCCATCCATCCATCCATCCATCCATCCAAAATTGTGTCCGTCAGTTCGCCCATCTGCCCGGGCGCCAGTTCATATGTCTGTAAGTAGGTGATCGCTGATAGATGGAGTGACCTACCTACCTATCTACCTATCAACCTATCAACCTACTAACCTACCTACTTACCTACCTGCCTACCTTCCTACCTACCTGCCAACTCACTTACTTACTTACATACCTACCTACCTATCTACCTACCTACCTAATCACCTATCTCCCTGCAATCCTGCCTGCTTGACCATCATTAGGTGATCGGACGTCCGGTCCCATTCGTCCATGAACATTATTTTTGGCGTATATTTTTCCTGTATTGTATGTATGGACGTCTGCCAGTGCTTGTGTGAGAAAGAGTGTATATTATTATGCTATGTGTATGTATCTTGTTGGTGTATGTATGTATGTATATATGTATGTATGTATGTATGTATGTATGTATGTATGTATGTATGTATGTATGTATGTATGTATGTATGTATGTATGTATGTATGTATGTATGTATGTATGTATGTATGTGTTTGCGTATGTGTGCGTGTGCATTGGGATGAGTGTTTGTGTGTGTGTGTGTGTGTGTGTGTGTGTGTGTGTGTGTGTGTGTGTGTGTTTGCGTGTGGGTATGTGTCTCTGTCTATCTGTATGGATACAATGCTACAAACTTTGCCACTCATAAATAAAAAAGCACACTAAATTTGCTTGGCTCATGAGATGGTTCAAATGCTGTGAAATTACAGATGTTTTAATTTCCTTTTACCTCAGGATTGGGAAACATAATGGGCCAGCAGTCCGGAGCAAACCCATGTGAGTACTTTTGTAGCTCTTGTGCGTATTCATGTGTACTCACTCTTTATTTTGCAAAGCGTTTTTCCGATAATGTATATTATAGCAACAGCACCTGTACAAGTCAAGTTTGATGCATTATGACCACAACATTGGGATGGAAACATGTGACGGCTGCAAGAAGAGAGAGGATGGCAACAACAATAACAACAACGACAACAACAACAACAGTAGCAGAAGCAGTAGCAGCAGCAGCAACAACAACAAAATAACAACAACAGCAGCAATAATACCATCACCATCACCACCACCACCACTATCAACAATAACAACAACAACAACAGCAACAACTGCAGTGGAAAAAATTAACACCAAGAACAACAGCAACAGCAACAGCAGTAATAGCCACAACAACTGTTATCTCCAGCACTGTCACTATCATCTGTCACTGTCACAGGACGATCAACATCATGACTAGCAACACCATCATTATCATCATCTTTATCTTCATCATTTTCATCATCATTATGCTCAGTATCATCATCATCGTTATAGTAATGCTTCAGGCATCTCGCTCATATTTATATAACTGCTAGAGAAGCGTTGTTGAGGGTCTTTCTGCTAGATTACACCTATTTCTCTCTTACTTCTCTGACAAAATGACAGATAGAATGACGTCATCGCGATTTTTTTTTTCATATGCTCCCATGGCAATGTGGCGGGCACGCCAGCTCAATCTACAGGTCAAGTGCATTGAAGAGTTATGTATCCCTACATACTTCCCGGAAATTAGAGACAAGCAAGGGGAATTAATGCATAAGTATAAAATCGTCTTTGCATTTGGCCTATGTATGAAGCAAAGAGTTGACTGCCCTGGAAATAGGAAAAATACTCACCGGTAATAGAAAGTCCAGCAAGGGACTTTATCATATTGAAAAGGATAACTCTTCATGCACTCGGCTCATTACGCCATGCTTAGAGCTTTATATTATTGTGTTTTCCGTACACTTCTGGGTTAGACGGAAATGCATCACCGTGGACAACACTGCAAAATAAAAAGTACCATTAAAAAAAACGTTGACACTGATTTATCATAAGGCATTTAATGCCAACGTTCACTTATTCGTTACATCTTTTTTTTTTTTCATGTAACATGACAACTTTTTAATCGTACAATCAGTCGTATAGTTGCAATTTTTTTTCCATATTCCTTTAGAGTTGCGATTATTAATCTGAGTCAGCTCTATACCAAATTCAGCTTCTTCACCCAAAAACTCCATGATTAATTGTTTTCCTCTCACTTGATATCTGTTCTGTTTACTGTCAAGGATACTTGCCCTTTGATTTTATATTATGTAGTTAGCTGCTTGTCGCTTATTATATGCTTCGCTTTGTTTTCCTGCTTTGACCTTTGCTCCTGGCTTTTTATCCCGTGCCCTTTGACCCATGACTCCAGTGGAAGCCCTGTCCGGCCTGTTAGGGAACAACAAGGGAGCTGCTGGTGCAGGTGCTTCAAATAATCCATGTAAGAATATGACCATTTTAGACATCCGTCTATGCTGTCCTAGTTTACAATCGCAGTAATAATTTATTCTGCATTTACTTTTTTTTCCCGAAAATAGGAAATTCAATTTTTGTCCTAAATTTAGACGCACTTAATGATCAATGTGAGAATTTAACCTGTCTTAAGAGTTATTTATATGCCATTCCAGTTTGCAATAGCATGAAATAATTTAAACTCTACTGGTTAACCCCTGCAAGACTTTGACCCTTTTTAGAATTCTTCACGTCGTAAGTTAATTCCCATAATATTTTCGTTTGATTAATATAGTTTGTCCATTCTTTGAAGACCTAAGGTTGCTTCAGCACTCATTGTAAATGATGCAGTCGTGAATTACGAATGAAGTCCACTTTATCAAAAAATGCGGAATTTACTGTTTAAAAAAAATATCACTCGGCAAACGCAGCTTCTTTTATTGAAAAGTGTTTTCATGTTCCCCAGGAGTTCCGAGTAAGCGCAGTCAAGCGTAGTTATTTGATAGACAGAGGCTCAATCAATTCTGTCTCCGTCAATCATACCTCAATGTGTTCCTGTTCGCCCAATGCTTTTTTTTTCCCGAATCTTCTGCTTATAAAGCGTCTAAACTCATGATGCTTAATCCTAGGCAGTCCCACTTTATGACATTCTTTTATTCAGTCATAATTTTCCAAATAGAAAGAGTTTTATGCTCTTTTGCTTTTATACTAGATCTGGATCTAACTAATCGAGAGCTTGCGCATTAACGATGGGATCTTTGATCTTTTACCGTCGTAAGTGTTACATTAAAGCATTGGTGCTGAATGTATGCTGAGTAACGTTCAACATGCATATTCTTCAATGTTTTGATGTCGTTATCGCTTAACTAACCCTACTCCACTGTTTTTGCAGTAGCTGCTTTCTTCGGGGGAAACAATGGAAACAATGCTCAAAATCCATGTATGTCTTCATAAGGTTTTTATTTCGTTCTTTCCTTATCCGCACTCCATTTCTTCATCCTGTCTGTTCATTCTAGTCACACGTTAATATTCTTGCCCTGTCACAATTTTCGCTGCTGTTGCTTTTTGTTGCTGTGGGCTCTCCTCTCCTCTCCTCCTTTCCTCTCCTATTCTATCCTTTCCTCTTCTCTCCTTTTCTCTTCTCCTCTCTTCTCCTCTCCTCTCATCTCCCTCCTTTCCTCTCCTCTTTCATCTCCTCTCCAATCCTCTCCTCTCCTTTCCTTTCCTCTCCTCTCCTCTCCTCTCCTTTCCTGTCATCTCCTCTACTTTTCTCTCCTTTCCTCTCCTCTCCCTCCTCTCCTTTCCTCTCCTCTCCTTTCCTCTCCTCTCCTTTCCTGTCCTCTCATTTCCTCTCCTCTCTTCTCCTTTCCTCTCCTCTCCTCTCATTTCCTCTCCTCTCCTATCGTCTCTGTGTGTGTGAGTGTGTGTGTGTGTGTGTGTGTGTGTGTGTGTGTGTGTGTGCGCGTGCGTGCGTGTATGTGTGTGGTGCGCGCGTGTACGTGCGTGCGTGCGTGTGTGTACGCTCCCGTGTTTTGTGTACGTAGCCAAATTTCTTGACTGTGACAGTCCTCAGTTCTACTGTTATAGTAGATGGTTGCCCCTGTTAAAGTTGTTGTTGATATTATTATCATTGTTGTTATTGTTGTCTTTAATGCCACTGATGATGTACCTCTGTTGTTATAAATGTTGTAGTTACTGTTTGTGCCTCTGTTCCTGTTGTTATTACTCCTGATGTTTGTATTGATACTGTGTTGTCACCATTGCTGTGGCTGGCACCACTGTTGTTTTCTACATGCGCACCATTACTCACCAAAGATGCCTGGATAGGTTTTACCAGCCTATTCACTCACTTACTGTTTCACGTACTCAATACAGTTGCAGCTCTTGGAAGAGGGGCAGCCGCTGGACAACAGAATCCTTGTAAGGAGAGAGAAGATAGAGAATCGGAGAGAGAGACATAAAGCGAGAGAGAGAGAGAGAGAGAGAGAGAGAGAGAGAGAGAGAGAGAAAATACTAGGAGCGAGATGAAAAAGATAGAATTATAGAAAGAGAGAGTGACAGAAATGAGAGCACTTGATCTCCAGTAAAATGGCATTCACCATCAGTCCTCCAATAATTTGTCCATCACCATTATCCTCATTATTATCATCATCACCACCACCACCATTTTCGTCATCATCACCACCACCATCATCACCGTCGTCATCATCATCATATTATTATTATCTTGATGAACAATATATCCTAACGTCGTTCCAACATAATTTTTTTTTTTTTTTTTGCATTTTTTCAGTTGCCGGCATTTTCCAACAGTCCCAACAGCGTACGTATAATTAATGTTTTATTTTCATTCCCACAATATTTTTTTAGACTACTATACGCCTTACTGACTGGGTTTTTATTTCATTGCTTTGGTTGATGTTTGTGAATGACTCGGTCCACTGTTAAGCTTAATATCAACATTT
Organism: Ellobium chinense; assembly: GCA_033807755.1. Taxonomy (NCBI): domain Eukaryota; kingdom Metazoa; phylum Mollusca; class Gastropoda; order Ellobiida; family Ellobiidae; genus Ellobium; species Ellobium chinense. The sequence continues at coordinate 2,799,686 of JAWQUT010000026.1, read as the reverse complement.
AAAAACGCATTAGTTTCTATTAAAGACAAATCCACGTTTTATTACTTTCGCACTTGAAACTTTGGCTATTGACACCATTAGGATTTTTGAATATGGCAATATAGTAAGGTTAACTCTTCCGGAAGCGACACGAAATGGCAGCCATTGGATATGGTTTGACCTATTTCGGAAGTTCCCAATGGGCTTAATGTTTGTGCTACTGCACTTAAATTTGAAACGCTACTTCTTCAAAACATTTGCGTTTTGTTTTTATTTATCAGTCAAAATTTTACATCTCTTTTAAGTTTTTTCATTATTACCAGATATGATAAGAAAACGTTAACATTGCTTTTACATATTTTAGCCTAAATAAAAAAAGAAATCCTTTGGACAAAATACAGTAAAGAAACGTTGCTGTAAATCATTTCTTTTCTCTTATACACTGTACATTTTTCTGAAACACTAGTAAACTATACCCTACTTTAACACTATACTTATATACGAATACACCATACTTATGCACTTTTACACCATACTTCTACACTTAAACGTTATACACCTTTTACACTATATTTCTACACTTATACATTATACTTAGACACTTATACACTGCACTTAGACACTTTTTACACTATATCTATACACTTAAACACTCCACATTTACACTCATACACTATTCTTATACACTTATATAGTTGCAGGTTGATGTCTGTAAAAACAAAGGTATAATGATATTTGTAAGTGATTTACTACTTGGTCCCTCGTTTAAGCTCCCTGAAAAACTGCAGTATAGTTTGTTTCATGGAAAATAAAGCGTTTTTTGGGGAATAATTAATCATTTCTTGACACATCATTTTCCAATTTTGGATGTGTCATGCCACTGAGTAGTCTTAATAGAGCTCTAAAATTCAGTTTTGACCGACGTGATTGATTATGTCATCTACTGACTACAACATAGGTAGCCAACATCAAGTCTCATCGACTGAAATTTCATAAGTTACAGAGAACTGCTTTTGTAAGACATGCTGTAAATGCTTACATATTTCTGGGCTGTAAAACTGCTAAATATATGTAGAGACAAACAGAAAGACAGGCTCTTGAAACTGTAGGGATGATGCTGAGAAAAAAAATGTCAATAAGAACTGTTCTTTCGTTGAGCTATACATATAAAAGTTGGGGAAAAAACCACAATGGATAAAAAAGGAAACATTCCCTTAAAATACCTTTTCCTCCCATGAAGCAAACTATAATGAGTATTGAATGAAGATGCGTACCATTAAGTATGAACTTCACTCCAGAGACTAGGTGCCGGTGACATTTCCTTCGCTGAATGTAAATTTACTGTAGATATAAAATGCTTTGGGTGACAGTGTGCCAAGCTTCTTACAGACTGCTTCTGTACTCTATGCAGCTATTTTGCTCCTTTTCTTTGTTTGCATATTTTTCTCTTTTGCTTTTTTGAATGCTTCCATCTTTTTGCTTTCCTTCCTTCCTTCCTTCCTTCCTTCCTTCCTCTTTCCCTCTTTTTTCCTTCCTTCCTTCCTTCCTTCCTTCCTTCCTTCCTTCCTTCCTTCCTTCGTATCTCTCTCTCTGTCTCTCTCTTTCTCTCTCGTTATTTCTTTTACCTTTAACTCAATTTTCACCCTCTTCATGCACGCAGCGGCACATTTCATGATGCAAAATCCCGCACAACTAGATAATGCTTAGAAGGGCGAAAGACAAAAACTGCTTTGTGCTTCTGTGGAAGGTACCTAACACTGACTAGGCTTCCAATTATCCAGCGAAATTGCAACTTTTAAATGATCTTGCTTATGATTCATCTCTCAGCTCATATTGTTTTGCTGCTTTTTTTTTTTTTCACTAACCCTTTTAATACTTCCTTCCCCCTTGATCATTATAGCCGACCTCAGCAACTTCATGGCCGCGTTCGGCGGCAGCGACGCCAACAGCAACAGCAACAGCAATAATAAACCGGCCATGAATGGCTTAGGTGGATTCGATCTCAGCAACCAGCTGGGTGAGTTATCTCCCCTGTCGAGTAATGAGTTGTCGCGCCTGGAATTATTTAATATTTTGCAGGGGCAGCTAAGCGTAGTATGCCTTAGGCAGTGCAGTGCAGTGCAGTGCAGTGCAATACAGTTAAGTGTGATGAAGGGCAACTTAACCTGGCTTGTCTCTGAGCCCGGGTCATGTGATTTTACGGCTAGGGCGAATGTATTACCTAAATAAAGAAGAGTATCATTTCGCGAAAGGATAACAATGCTATATAATGTGTCGTTGAAGTAAAAAAGAAAACTTTTGGCAAAAGAAAAAATGCTGATGTATCACTTGTTTTTCAGTCATCTAATGGCACGAATTTCTGCATAAATATACTGGGCTAAACGTGGTTCTATCGGCTAATGTGAGCCAAAATGACTTTTAGGTTTCGGATATGGGAACTACTGTATTTGTCATTATCTGTGACGCTCTGTTTGATTTTTGATACATCAGTAAATTTCAACCAGCATTGTCTAGATGGGCTGAAACGAAAGCATATCGTTTTCTGTCATAGAAAATTTGCGTAATCGCGAAGCATGTTTTAGGACAAGGAGCCATATCATGTTACTATCATCATACTGCCACTATTGCTCTGTAACTCTAACAAACTTTCTTGATGGTTTGATTTCGCTTTTAGCTTTAACCCTTACAAAGTAATCTCCCCAACTTAGTGATGACTAACATGTTCCGTAGCCTTTGGCTAGGAAAAGGGTTAGGAGTGTTGAAATCACCTGGCAGTTTTGACATGTTTTGATGAAAATTAAGTCCTTAGGTGTTAACAGGGGTGTGCCTTTAAGGTAAACAGTTTGACCAAGAAAATTTAAATTAAAGTCTGTGTGTGTGTATGTATGTGTGTGTGTGTGTGTGTGTGTGTGTGTGTGTGTGTGTGTGTGTGTTTGTGTGTGTGTGCTTGTGCTTGCGCGCGTGTGTATGCTCTTGTATGTGTGTAAGCATATGTATGCATATGTGTGAGTGCGTGTGTGTGTGTATGTAACGGTATATGTGTGTGTGAGTAAGTGTGTATTATGTATGTGTGTTTGTGTTTGTGTGTGTGTGTGTGTGTGTGTGTGTGTTTGTTTGTGTGTGAAGCACATGTGTGCGTATGTGTGTTTGAAGGTGTGGGTGAGTATAAGCTACAAACATAGTTACCATAGCGACATTTATTTATGTTATACTGAAAAGAAAAGTAAATACATTACATACAATTATATACATTCTAACTATTTTATCGAAACAAAATATTAATGAATATCACAGTCATGCATATAATTATTCACTAAAGCCATTTCAGTAGTCCACTACTTCATTACTATCAATTCATGTAGTGCCTTTTATGCACTGGTCAATTAAACCCTCTCAGATTTATATATAAATCTTCAATTATAAATTACGCCTGAAGAAATGCAGTGATTCATCCCACGAAATCTACTTTTGGGATGATTGATTACATAAGCCAGTTTCATTAGGAACAAATTAGTTGCTTAAAAAGCTAATCATAAATAAACAGTGGCGGATCTAAGGTAGGGGCACCCCTCTCCCCATGGGAATGGTCACTATCTGTCTAGATGATAGCGGAGACGGGAGACCCCACTGATCCCCACTGTTGACAAATTTTATATTACTCTGTTAACATAGACCACGCTCATTTAGTATTTATACACGGCCGTCTGATTATCGCAAGCCACAACTCCAACAAGCATTACTTCCGCGTTATACTTTTCCATTGTCAGAGGAACATGACTGGCTGATAACATCTGTTACATTGGCTTTTATTGGAGGATTGATCTTTCACTTTGGGAGGCGAGATTTGATGAGCTAGTCGAATACTATTTACATTTTACTTTAACCGGAAGTGTGGTTTGTTGGTGTTGACTAATCAAGAGCGGCCTATTACCACAATGACACACAGGCTGTTGTAAAATATTATCCTGTTCCATGTCTTGCCCACAGGTAATGCAAACCTCCCGGCTCAGTTCCGACAGTTTTTCAACCGCCAATGAATCTGAGGGATTTTCTTTCAACATATACGCCAGATTACTCTAAACGAGACCTATTTTCTGCAAAATGCAATAAAGTTTGCGTTCAAAGAACGATATTTTTCTTGTTGTTGAATTTGTTGGACAAATATATGTCTTTGATTGGACTAACTTGTTGGACAAATATATGTCTTTGGACTAATTTGTTGGACAAATGTATCTCCTTAATTGGACTATACCATATGTGTAACACTAGTGTCGCATGTGTAACACTAGTGTCGCGTCCATTTTGAAGAAGTAGCTAGTCATACTCATTCCACATTTGCCTAAATCATTTTCTGAGGTTTTCAGAAAATTCAGCGCTCTTGACCCGTTGTTCAAAGCAAAACGAAGACGCAGAAATAGTTTTGTATATAGACTTAGGATATAATATTTGTTTTAATAGGAAAAAAGGATAAGGATAACGATAAGGATAAGGATAAGGATAACTTTATTTGTCCACAAAGGGAAATTTGCCTTGTTACAGTGTGCTTACAAAACATAAATATCTGTGCAAACACACACACTCCCTCGCTATCACACATACACACGCACATACTTCCACACACACACCCACAAGCAACCACGAACACACACATATGTAATAATACATCCCCACCCACACACACCCACACACACACACGAGGACGAGGAGTCCCGTTGCACTCGCACTGAATGTGGCACAAAAGAATTACGATAAAAAGATGATAAATGGAAGACCATAGTTATATAAATAACTGAAATCATCTTAAAAATGACTTAGGCAAATGTGAAATGAGAATGATGATATGTATTTGACCGGACTATATTGTAGCCTATATCTCGCAGTATACTAAATATCGCGTCCATTTTGAAGAGGTAAATTTTAACGCATGTCCATGTGTCGAAGCTGCCCGGTCTCTATTTTCACCAATCTCGCTTCACACTATATGTACACATGTGTCACCTCATGCACACTCAGTGCGCACTACAGTGTCCCATTGGTCCACATTTTTTTTTCTTCTTGGCCCGTCTGCTTGAAACTACCTTCCCTGGCCATACTGTGACCTATCGATCTTTGACTTTCGCGATCATCACGTGGTACGTCTGGAAAATGTGCATCAAGTACATCCAGCTTCACACATCATCCATGCTGGTGTAAAAGGTCGTATATAATATCTCTTTAACATAAATATATCGTCACGCTCATTCCACATTCGCCTGAATCATTATTTTTGTTTTGATGATTTGAGTTGTTTATATTACTATGATCTTCCATTTATCTTCTTTTTCCTGTTAAAACAAATGTAAAGTTTTGACTTGTTATTGTATCTCATTTTACAAGCTAACCCACAACTGCCTCATTATTTTGCTATGCGCAGCAGGTTTAGAGTGTTAAATTTCTCACAAACGCAATACTTGACTTTGGCATGTGCAGTGAGCGTGACACAGTAGCAGCCATACATGTAAATACATGAAAAAAAAAAGCATAACGGCATATACATAAACGCGTGCACGCACACACGCACACTTACACATATCACACACACAGATACACACATGTATATACACACACTTCCTTCCTACCTCTCTCCCTCCCTCCACCCATAATGAGAATACAACTTTACAAGCTTTGACACGGATATCTTAATCTGATATATATCTGATTATATCTTAATTACATAATCTTATTACTCAACCATGATTTTTAAGTTTCAATGTTGAAATGTTCTCTTTCTGCAAACCTCTATTCATACTACAATTTTTTTCTCGATCACATTTTCCCTTACTGTCTAGTTTTCTTTCGTCCTACCTCGCTATTCGTTCCTGTTGTTTTAAAAAACACTGCCGAGTCGGTAACAACATAAAATACTCGAAAACTAATAAAAATAATTATGATTGTAAAGTTTGATAAATTTAGATACTGTTATAGTGTGATGCAGTGCGATGGATCCACCAGTGTCAAAAAAACCCCACCCAAAACAAGGCACTAATGACAACTTGTATCCAGACTTTCGTATTAATTACAATAAGCGTTCTTAACGGTGCGGAGGGCAACAAAAAAGAGGCATTTTGATAAACATACTAAACTAAAGGGTGAAGAGAAGTCAAAAGAAAGACAGAAAGAGAGAGAGAGAGAGAAGGAGAGAGAGAGAGAGAGAGAGAGAGAGAGAGGGATGCAGAGAGAGAAAAAAAACAACAAAAAAGAACGAAAGAAAGAAAGGAAGAAAGAAAGAAAAAAAGAAAGAAAAAATCGAAAGAAAGAAAGAGAGAAAAAAAAGAAAGAAAGAGCGAAAGAAAGAAAGAAACAAGAGCACCTCAGGGAAAAGTATTATGAGCAACTTTCAATAAATTTACAGCAATGTCTTCATAGCTTTAGAAGAAACGCTTGTATCTATACTATCATAGATCAGAATGAAAGCACAATCTTTCTAAGAACGAAACAAAACAGAGAAATGAACACGTGTGGCATAAGTCAGAACTAAAACCAAGAGGAGACGAGAAAGAGGAAATGTGACTTGGCAAGTCATCTACGGTTTCCTATAGGTTCTATGAAATTTATTTTCTGCCTCTGTCATGAGTAATGTAAATTATTGATAGGGCATGATGTCGTTCACATAAACGTGCGCGCGCACACACACACACACACACACACACACACACACACACACACACACACACACACACACACACNACACACACACACACACACACACATACGCACACACACACACACACACCACGCACACAAACACACACAAACACAAAGAAGTATGAAGTCGTATCCATCCATCCATCCATCCATCCATCCATTCATCCATCCATCCATCCATCCATCCATCCATCCATCCATCCTTTCTATCCTTATTTATAAATCTCTGTAAATAATAAATAAATACATCAATCAATCAATAAATAAATAAATAAATAAATAAATAAATAAATAAATAAATAAATAAATAA
>JAWQUT010000026.1:2779815-2789815 GCA_033807755.1 Ellobium chinense | reverse complement strand
TTCGCACACAAGCTTGACGCCGGCGTAGTAATTGTTTCCATTGCCATGTTGTCCACAGTTTTGAAAATCAAATCGCCATATTCCAAAGTATTCGAAATTAGTAGGCTTGCCCTGTCCAAATATTTGCAGGAAATTGGTGAATGTGAGTGCAAGCATGCGGCTATGCCCAAATGAGTACAGTATCGTACAGTTTAAGATTTCAGGTTGAAGCCAGGTGCCAGCATGAAGCAAAAGATCAAACAATGCCCTCTGTTTAAGTTTTCTTAAGCAGCGATTTGCTTTTGTTTTCATCATACAGATCATATTTTAGGTGCAAAAAATTTGAAACGCAACTGACTTTCAGCTTCCACCTATTTTCGTGATCAAGAAGACTTTCTTTGTCACTGAGTGAGGTCTTTACTTGCACTCAAATTTGCCAACTGAATTGACTGAGTAAGCCTACTTTAACGATTTAGCTCTATAAGTTCGCTTATTTACAATCCCCAGATCAGCTGCAACTCGCAAACCCTTGCACTTTGATTCGGAATGTGGTGGTTTTTGCCAGCCTCGGATGGACACTGCCCAGTTCTTTACACTGAACGTGAGCGCTTCTTCCTACTGGCTCAGCGCTGTCAGAGGTTAGACTTTGCGGAGTTGGGGAGTGGGGTGGGGAGTATTATTTATCCTTCGACATAGAGGCGAAGTTTTCATCAAATATTTTTCCTTTGGTCGTCTGCCAGCAAGATTACTTTAAAATTTACATAACAGTGTAAATGATTTGGAAAAATGGTGGAAAGGTAGAGCCTGGTATAGAGTTGAAGTATCTAAATTTTAGAGTTCATTTCATTAGAACGATACTAATCTAAATTTGGTGCAACGTTGGCTTTTTCAAGAAAGCCTGAAGACGGCAAGGGAAGCAATTTAATATGTGTGACCATTGTTTTGCAAATTAACAAGTATTCTCCCTTGTTTGAAAGACCGCACGTCACGTACACTGTATGATGGGATTCATAATACTAGTAGGCTCCACCAGCAAATATCAGACTCCAAAATCTGTGACCTTCAGAGTCAGCTGAGCTTTGTCTCATTTTGAATTTGATGTTCACCTATGTACAATAGATATTAACTATGGTTCTGCACAGATTTGACACAAAATGTTAGAAAAATATATACTGAATTTACTTAAGAAGAGGGTCAACGTTTCGAGTCTGACCACTTACTCAAGCCCGACGATTGAAATAAGAGACGTGCAAAGAAGAGCAAGAGAACAGAAGTCTGAGGGCCAGAAATAGAAACAGAAATAGAACAACTGAGAGACGTATGTATGCTATATGCGACATATGAGCCCAGTGCTTGGGTGGTCGACTCATGGTTGCCTTATTAGAATTCCACGCCATGAACGACTTTACTGACATATATGGTCGCTGTTGAGCAAGAGTGGACTATCCCACATTTGCTGTGTTTTGAGAAATTGAGGGATGAAGTTTATGTTGTGACTGAGTTATAAAGAACTGCAAATGAGAAGTCCCCACAGGCCAAAAATACCAAATTAATCTATATTAATAGCAAGATTGAATCTGTTTATAGAACCCTTCACCGCCACAATCCCAAAAATGTGGGATAGTCCAATCTTTCTCTACGGCGACCATATTATATGAACTGGACTTTTAAAAAATCTGTTTTTCAACTAAATCTATCTAATTTGCTATGGCAAATTATAATGTCAAGAACTTTATTTATTTGTGTTTATTTGTATAATTATGCAGTTCACTATATTTCTTGATCACGTAAATAAGTTTTTTTGGCATTGATCCATATATGCACGTTCTGTGGAACTGCCCTTTTTTCTTTTTTGCCAAATGGTGGGTATCCTGTTCAATCTACTGGAACCATAGGCGTAATGAGAGAGAAAACTTAAAATAAAAAGGTGGTTTGGGNGGGGGGGGGGGGGGAGAATTGTTGGATTATTGCACCTGTCTTAGAATAAACCCGGAAGTAAATAAGTTCTGGCAGCCAATCCAAGCGCATGTTTTAAATAGAGGCACTCTGAAATCTATCACTGTTCAATGGTTTTGATGTTGCTTTGTGCCTGCTGTTGCATTGTATATTTTTATATTGTTTCAGTGAACATCTCCGCCAAACCTGGCTCGGGCAAGTCCGTTACGGGATTTTCCGTTTATGCTCTGGACGAACATGGAGGCACGGCCGGAAGTTTCATGGAGGATGATCATGACGTCACTGTGGGCACGTGTGCTAATGTCATCATGTACTCGGACGAGACGCCGGCCGCTTTTCATAAAAAGGCTGACAGGAGCCGGAAGAATGTGTCCATAGAGTGGCAGCCAGACGGCTTCAACCATGGACCGGTGAAGTTTGTGTAAGTTCATTTAAAACCGCTCCTGATTTTGTACATATATATTCTATATACGCAACACTAATGAGAACACGTTTCCTAGGTGCGGCCACGAAAGAAAAAAAACCAAAACAACAATACCAACACGTAAAACAAGGAGGCAGAACTTCTGAATGATTCATTCTGACCAGTGCGATTTTGTCTTTGTGGTGTTCACTTCACATCAATCTGCTTCTCATGATAAGGTTTATACCACTTACAGTTATGTTATATAGGGTGCTTCAGACCGCTGCTCGCTGAAACTGAGTCCCGCAAGCGATCTATTTTTAGCCGCGCCGTCCGAACCGGCGGCTGACTGTTACCTTCATTCATGGGTGAAAGGTCAGATTCGTGCTGCCTTCGATGTTGACTGTTACTTCTACTACTATTACTGATTAGGCTGCTAGGCGTAACCTAGAAGTTTGTTCAACCAATGCCTCGGAACAAGCGTTGCGCTTAGAGTACTTGCCACTTGAACATAGGAAATAACATTGTCAAGATCTGGAGAGAGGATTTTTTTCTCCTTTTTCCGAAACTTTAGAAATTTCCGAAATACCACTAATTTAAGACCATGCAGTCAAGAACTTTTTGATAATGGTGCTACGCAGTCAAGAACTTTTTGGCAATGGTGCTAAAATCAGCAGAATTTTACAGAATTTCTGCTGACCAAACAAACAAAAAATCACGTCTATGATTGATGGTTGCAGCAGCTAGTAGTTATTCAGTGCAATGCAGCGCAATATCAGTGAACGAGCAAATGAGTTGGGGAAAACTTCAATAGTTATGTCGGATGTTCTTGCCTAATCTAGACTGTAGACATAGAGAAATATCAAAATAATATATTATATTACCACTCAGAAACGCATACACATTCATCTATCCACAAATCCACAAACATCCCAATACATACACACAGACACGCACACTAAAATATATATACACACACACACACACGTGTGCCACGCTCAAACACCTGCACAGTCATGCCCATACATATTACAATAAAATCCCATATAAAACATGCCCTTGGTGTACTTATTATTGAGGTATACTTGATATACTTGTTAATACGTGCCTCATTAATGAAATGATAGAATGATAATGAGTCCGTGCACGTGAAATTCAGTCGTAATACCAAGGTAAGTTACACTTATTAAATGAATCAACACTTAATATCGCGGTTCCTCTACATGTACACATAAGGAGATAAATCAACTTTTATTTACTCTCAAGGGAATATGTTTTATAATGTCTGTTGGTATCAGTATTACCTATTAATTAGCTGCACGTGGGAAAGGAGGAAGGGAAAGTCAAGATATTAAGTTATTATATCAATAGGTATACTGTACCTCTTTACTAGGTATGAAATGATATGCGCGAATTCTTAAGTCCTTGATAAGTATAACATAATATACTTTTTTTCAAGCACCAAGGGGCATTTGATACAAGAACTTTATTTAATGAAATGATAATTACAAACTTTTTAATAATAAGGTAGGTCTGATCATGGATTCCAGCTTCTAATGCTAAGATTACACAGATCTTTCCCTCTTCCCCGAGCGAAGAACCCGGCATAGTGATATAGATCTATGGATTACATTGATTTCGTGAGGATACCCTACAGAAGAACAGTTTGATGAAGTAGATTTTGGTCATTAACCCTCTAGTGCCCAGCCCCATTTACAATGGCACAAAAAGTCCGAGCTCCAGTTTTTGGATCACTTCTGGATCCACTATGCTGGAACAAGCATCAAAATGATAATAACAATAATAATAATAATGCGGTTTATAAGTCTCATATCCAGGCTAATGCCCGCTCATGCGACTTCACACTATTATGGTGGGGTGATGATCTTGGTTTGCTTTTTCTTTGTTCCACGAAATGTATCAGATCTGATACGCTGGGCACTAGAGGGTTAAAACAATTTTAGCGCCAGGAACTCATTTTCTCCACGCTCCACATAGAGCTGATCACTAGCCACGGCCAGTGTTATACACGGATATGCACTCTGACCCCCCAGCCTCGCCAGGTGCCCTCCGACTGATGACGAAGGCGGTTATAGGACTTAGAGCAATCCGAGTTTCACGCGGAAGATCTGAAGAACCCTATAGGTCAGTGCTTATCTCCGCGTCCAGTGATTGCCTAGTAATGTGACCTACTTTCATTTGAGTGCGACCAGTATCTCCATGTCTCTGTGCTGACATAGGCCAAACTTCTGCACGCAGTGCCGTGTTTAGATCACAATGAGCTCTTGTTGGCGTGGGTCGGGGGACAAACTTGATTGAAAGGGAACTCTTGTATACCGCTATACAGAAAATATTCTGCTTTCTACAAAATGTTGCAAGTTATCGAACATGCAGTTTAGCAGTTTTTGATTAAACAGGATCACCTGCATTTTAGTTGGTGTCAGTTCCTTATTACAAGTAAATCTAAATTTTTAGATTTCATTACAGTAAATGATTTGATTCTACTTTACCAAAATATGCTTGCAAGGTTACCCATGTACTCTTAAAAGCTAAAACACATCTTTGCTTTTTAAGGATACCAGTGCATAAAAAGATTTAAAAAATACATAATGCCATGTTTGAAAATGCAGTGTTGTTATTTTGTTCGGCTAATCAGTAAGTGAGAACTAGTTTGGGTGTTATTTTGAATAAAACACATTATATCTGATGCTTCTTTCTTGACGGACATTAGGATTAGGGTTAAGAGTTGGGTTACAGGCGGAGTTAGATTGCGGTAAGGAATAGGGTTAGAGTTAAGGTGGGGTTAGGGTTGTATAAGCAGGCATGAGTTCCAGTAAGGAGTGTGTCTCGATTGGAGTTACGTCAAAATGCTGCGTGATTGTGTAGAACTGAGTTTTGTTTCCAGTGAAGAGACATTCAGGATGTGTAGTCTCTGGCCCTAAATTCTTCAGAGAAAGAAAATTTTAACTATTTCGAATTATGACCTGAACTCATCAGTATCTCTCCTATAGATCAGTATGTAAGGGGAAGCAATGATCTTAAATCTAATACCTCCTAACGTTATGTCTGTTCTAGGATGTGGATAGTGCACAACCACTCTGAGGTCTACTACATGGAATCAGAGCCTCTACCTTGCCAGAGAAATGGTTGGTTTTATGATTGGTCTTCCTTTTGTCCTCGTGGACGTTATTGTTGCTGCTGCTGCTGATGTTGCTTTTGGTGCTGGCGACCGTGGTGGTCCTAGTAACGATCCGTGGTTCATACTACATAGTCCTATTTGATACATTCTGTGGGCTGCTATGCAGTTATCATATCCCCCTTTGCCAAAGAAATGGTTGGGTCTTTAAGCCTGTTGCAGTTGTTGTTGCTGCTGTTCCAACTGCTAACGATACGACAATGTGACGATGTTGGAGTAGGTGATAACTGAAGGCTTGTGCATTTACGATGGGACCTCTCACATCCTAAGAATAACAGTAGTGCATCATACCTGAATGCACCTTTAGTTGCGTTCAACATGTGGAGTTAATGTAAATCCTACGATAGAAAGAGATCCCATCGTCAATGCGAAAATCCTCAAATTATAACAGTAACGGCCCCTATGGCTATCATAAAACCCAATGGGGCATTCTTAATCGAGTTATACCCGCAATGACATAAGCATGAATTGTGTTACAATACGACGGTGGAACTTAAACTCATCTTGTAATCATCGGACAGTTTTTAACACCAGCCCATATTGGCGGCCAAAATGAATAAATGACTTGCATAAAGTATCTTTGTAACTTTTTTTACAAGCCCGCGTAGTAATCATTGCACAAATGAATAATTCTTCTTCTTTGCACACAGTTTGCGAGACACTATAAATCTTGTGACCCATATCACCATTTCAATTTTCATTATTGTTTTGGTATCATTCTGTTGTTGACGATGATGATGATGATGATAATGATGATGATGATGATGATGATGATGATGATGATATTAAGGCTGTGTATTTGCTCTCATCTCTTTATTTCAGGATCTTACACCCTTGATCTTGAGAACACTTTGCACGACATCATATCCGCCATCGACCTCGAACTCTTCGAGAAGACCTTCTCATATAGGTCAAAACTGGGCTACAACCTGGATGACCCTTGGGCGCCATTCTCTAATCCGCCCAGCGAACTGGAGTTCGTGCCTGTGGAATTAGCCAAACCGGATGACGCGAAACTCAATAAAATCCTGTCTGTGACGACAAAATCCGGAAGTGGCATGATGAAAGATGGAGACAAGACCAATGACACGGAGGATCAAGATGATGACGTATCTGGTCTTGCCGCCAATGATACCATGTCGTCTCAGCTTGGAAGCGATGACAGGAGCAACGACGCGAATGATGCTGACAATATGGTTGATGATGGTAATGACAGAAACAAGAACGATGATAGTGCTGATGATAAGAGCAAGCTTCTCAATGGCAAGGCAAACGCTGACGCTGACGATGATGAGGATGACAGAGTCATGGATATCATGAATGTCAACGACAACGGAGTCACTACGGGAGATTTTGGAAGCGTGTTGCCTACAGCTGCCTGGGGAGACCTGAGCAACGACAGCATAACTGTCAGCAACAACGCAAGCACTGGCAGTGGCGACAACAACCAAACCAACTTTACCGGTGAGAGTTTCGGCCTTCTGGGCGTCTTTGGGGCCAGTGATGGCATAAATGATAGCAGTACCACTACTTCTACTACCGGTACCACCACCACAACCTCCACCACAAGTGGCACCACCCCAGATGCTTCTACCATCGCCTCAAGCTCGGATGCCACCGTAACGACCACTGGTGACGACAGTGACAGCACCACTGACACAGCGATACCAGGTGGAACAGAGGAGTCTTCCTTTATTTTCCCAATATTCTGATTGCGTCTTAACGTAAAGAGACAGAAAGATACTTTACTAAACGTAGGCTATAGTTTGCCATATTGATTGCAACTTTCTGTGGTGGGTAAAAAGTTTGTTTCCCTATTGACATTACGTCGTCACATCTTGCTTGAGTTGGCTACTGACGGCACAGGTTAGAATTATTATTCTATTTGGCTTTGAAAAAGGAAAAGAGTAAAATTTGTCTCATCACTATTTGAAAAAATCTAGGTTAGTCCATAGAATTAAGTGTCTTGTTGTAACTGACCAAGTATATTTCTTAATCTAAAACCTGTACAGAATGCCGAGGAATTGGTAGGCGGTTTTTTTGAGGGGGAGGGCGATTTAGGTATATGTGTGGGGGGAAGGGGGAGCGGGGACTGGACATCAGGCGTCTTCTCTTTCTTTCCACTTATACACCATATTTATTGTGTTAGACCTGTTAATCGTTCCAGGCTGGTGGACAATACATAGCAATGACCTGCCTAGTGTTATCTTAACCAAAAATAAGGAGGAGGAGGAGGCGGAGGAGAATGAAGAAAAGAAGAAGAAAGATTAAGAGGAGAACGAGAAGAATGAGGAGGAGGAGGAGAAGGAGGAGGAAGAGGAGAAGAAAAAGTAAGATAAGAAGAAAGAGAAAAGAAGAAAAGAAGAAGATAAAGAAGGAGGAGGAGGAGGAGGAGGAGGAGAAGAAGAAAAAAAGAAAAAGGTGTCCATGCTTGCATATGGTTAGAGACATTGAAGATAATCATTAATTTAAAAAAAAACACAAAACAATAGCGTATCTTTGGAGTAACACACACATGTGCTGTTTTGTCAGTGCACGTCAGAACTACATTTCACGTATGTAACCTAATAAATCCCGGTGGTAGGAAAATGAGTTTACCTAGCGTTGTTTTTTTTTTTTTGTTTTGTTCGTTATTGCCATTAACTTGATTTAAATGCATTAACTCTGTAGCCCACACGTTTAAACCAGCGAAGATCTTCCCCGCAAGAAGTTTGCTATTTACTCTTACGACCAAAATGACTGGCAGATTAATATCATCAATGAATCCTCTCAAAGAGTGTGTGGACAGAAGGGGACCTTTAGAACGCTTACAATACTTCTGTCGTTAGTTAAACTTGTTGTCGTTAAGTCCATGATAAGCTGTGCTCAGCGCGTGTATCCAGACAGAGCAGTTGATGCGCACAGAGAGTGAAACAAGCTCAGGTGATAGACTATGCCTAAAAGTATTTCCAGTTAGCTGATCAGTCGTGGCTACATAATGTGTTCCACTCGTATTACGAATGAAATTACAGTCGCGGCTGTCAGCATTCACGATTCGGTAAAAGTGGCCCCTCCTTCCTGTACATACAATTCTTGATTTCCGTTCTCTGACGAAATAGTGGATACCCATTATCAAGCAGCACACAAAAGCTATTGACAATCCAAGTGTAACATAGCGAACCTCACATAAACTGCAAGGGTCACGCAGGGTTCGGAATAGTGGGAGGCGACCGGCAGTATGAAAGAAATGGAGGAACAATCAAATGCATCACCAGGCAACTCTCTCACAGGTTTCATTTTGAGAAGATAGAGGGAAGATAGTAGAGAAGGAAAAGAAGAAAAAGATGACTGACTGACTGTCTGACTGTCTGACGGGCTGACTGACTGACTGACTGACTGACTGACTGACTGACTGACTGACTGACTGAATGAGTATATTCTTTTGTTTGGCTCATTTTATTAGTTGTTAGGGAGGCCTGCAGTTTAATTAATGTAATTAATTTCGATGAAAAACAAAATTAAGAAGAAACGGAGAAAGAAAGAATAACAAAGAAGTGGATAAAGAGCAAAAATGATGGCTGACGAAGAAACAAGAGCGGGGACAAGAAAGTGAAGAGACCAGAAAAGAAAAAAAAGTGTTGATAATTTATAGGAATACTTAAAAAGAACAGGAAAACCAACTTCACTTTTACAGTTTCCCTTTTCTCTTATTCCTGTCAGTGTCGAAAAAGAACAGAACGAAAGACGAAAAATAAAAAAAAAACCCAAAACATTGTGGACTTTTTTTTATTTTGAATAGGGAAGAGCTGTTGATTGAAAAAAAAGGCCAGGGATGCGTCAGACCAGCGGTCAGTGAAAGGATGGGCTGAGAGAAGATAACAATATCAATAAGAGATGAGGCATGAGGTACGTGAAGGAAAATTTCGAACTGATAACCACAGCAAAACATTACAGACTATGATATGTTGACCTCGCTTACTCTCAGCTACAAAATGCGCATTTCTACCGGAGATTTCTCAAAGGCCTGAGAGTCATTCCACGAAACATGTCCTGTGAATCACCCCAAATCATGTTATATTCTGTAGAATGTTGATCAGCTTTTATTTATTTGAATGGTTTATGTCAGCACAACAGGTCTATGTAAAAATTGCAGTGGCATCACCTCGATGGAATTGGCTGTTGGAATAACTGACGGGACAATCCGTGTGGAGTAGCCCTCGAGTTGCTAAATAGGAACATACAGTATTTCAGTCAAAACGATGATGATATGAAACAGGAAAAAAAAACCGAAGTGTTTACACGTCGGCAATATGTAAGTTGTATTTTACCCAAAGACGGATGAACAGGAAAAAAATGCTTGCATGTGTGCAACGTGTAAGTTGTGTTTAGTGTTTAAACTAATGATGGATGAACACGTTGATAAAATAGGAAAGAAGAAGAAGACGGAGGAGGAGCAGGAGGAAGGGGATGAGGAGAAAAAGGAAAAG
>JAWQUT010000026.1:2741420-2757292 GCA_033807755.1 Ellobium chinense | reverse complement strand
GTAGGGGACCAGAGTGCCTCACTGCGGACAAAAACACTGACTTTGTTATGTATTTCATGTGTAGTATTGTATGATACGCACTGTTCTGCATATCTGTTTTATGAATGAAATGTATAACACTTTATGGCATTGTAAATGGATTTCCTTACAAGGTGAATAAAAGTCCTATTAGTATTTTCTGTTTATTTTTTTTCCCTCTCACCCACTGCCACTCGTCGCATATAAACACCCTAATGACTACGGGTACTTAAACCAATGTCAACTAAAACTAACCACCAAGACTAAGTGAACATGGAACTCCAAATTGAACAGGAAATGGAATGATCCAGTATCATCACCGGATTCTATTACTTTTAGTTCAAGGCCGTCGCCACTATTGACCGCTAGCTGAGACCGGGAGATCAGACACCGGGTAAGAGTTACGCTTAAACACGCACCGCTTAATCGAAACTCCCCTTTAATGCCAACATTGTCATGAAAGCAAAATAGTAATGCATTTTTTTGTGTTCTACACGTAACATAATGTTGGTGCCTTATTACGTTAGTTGGTAATTGCATTAATATTACTTTGGATGCGTATGTTCAATACTTGAGCAAAAGTAAAATGTCAGGTATGTCGCATATATTTATTATTTCAGCAATATACTTCGGTTCAAAATGAGAACGTTCTTGGTTAATCACAACTTTTTCTATTCCTAACACACTCTTGTTGATTTTCGTGGACTCGAGTGTTTCTAAATATCGGCTGAGCTTCCACAATAATTATTCTTATAAATTAATGAATATCAGCACAGGGTAGGATATTGAAATACATGGGCAAAATGGAGACCTGCACATCAGGGGCAGACAATGGCAAGGGAGACGATCGATGTTCTTTTAATCAACGGAAGTGTCAGAAAAATGCTTGCCATTCGTGATACTAAGCTTAATAGGCAGCGTGGCCGTGCGGTTTGTGAGTCGTACTCAGAAACTGAAGACTTTCAAGTCTAAGGGTTATGTGTTTGACTCGCGAGCTGGGCGGTTTACGTTGTAGTGTCCTTGGGAAAGACACTTCGCTTCCATTTCTTCACTCGACTCAGGTGTAAATGAGTACCTGGCTTTAGAGTTGGGGGGACCAGGACGCTGCACCGCTGGCGACCAGCAATGACTTTGTCATGTTTTTCATTTGTAATATTATGTATTGACATGTATGACATGTATGCTAATTACATTACTCATTTATTATATATAATGACAGTGATGACACTTTCCGGTAAAGGCATTTCTTGCACTGTCAATGTCTCGCAATGTCTTGTTATATGTGTTTATATTATGAATGAGATGTGTAACACTGTATGACATTGTAAAACAATTTCCCTACGGGGTAAATAAAGTCCTATTTATTATTATTATTTTATTGTTATTAATGAGAGTCCTTCTATTGCATATTTTTTCTTCTCTTTTTTTTTGTTGTGGTAGGGAGCTTAAAGGGGGAAGGGGAGAGGGGGCGGGCTCGAAAGTTATCGAAGCGCAGTCATTTTTTATATATATATATTTTCCCCCAGTTGCTTGCAGTATAAATATCCTCAGGGTCTTGCTCACAAACACAAACACCTCCACAAACTCCAAATTATGGACTGGTCTCACCAGTTCATCTTAGGGTCGAGCATCACCTCACAAGCACTGAATCTGCAAGATCATGTTACAATACAAGGTTTTGATGTCTTAAACAGAGCCTGTCAAAAAAGTGAATGCAATCGACTCCACGTAATTGCAATTACATCATATTCCGTTCTATCGCAACAGTTAAAAAAAACAACAAAAACTACAACAGTATATTACAATTTCTATTTAAAGGTCATCGAAAGAAAGCAAATCCTTAAAATGGCAATGTTCCCTTTGTTTCCCAAGGATTATCACGAAGTGGTAGGCAGAATCATTTCTGAGTCTCCATACTCTCGAAAATTAGGAATTCATATTAGTATCGATATTCAAGCTTTGCATTTTCGATACCTTTACGACACAATTTATCTGACCCAGACATGCATTTCTTCACCTAACCTGACTCCAACTGTATCGAACGTGTTGAAATTAACGTCTATCCTTTTTCAATTCCCAGTGTAAAACAAGTTACCAGTCTCCTCCATGCAAAGTCTAGCGCTATCAAAAGGTACACATATGTCGAAACGCCTACTTAGTAGTAAATATCAGAATCGAAGTAGAATGGACAATTTCGATACTTACAGCTTGAAGGTCGAGAATCGCGATACATAAAATTCAAAAGTATCGGCCCACCACTAATGTCATAATATGACCCACTGCCCGTAAATGTCAACAATGAATTCATAATTTTTAATTACAGTTCAGTGAACTCAACCTGGACAATTGGATGAGCAATGATCGTAAAATGTCAGAATTTACGTCAGTAAATGCTAAATACATTACTCATATAGACTATATAATGACAGTGATGACACTTTCCGGTAAAGGCATTTCTTGCACTGTCGTTTAATTATAAAAGAGAAGATGGAGTTGATATAGAGGAAGAAATCAAGAAAGATAGAAAGGAAGGAGGAAGGAAGGAAATAAGAGAAATAGATTAATGACCAAATAATAGATAAATAAATAAATACATAAATAAATAAATAAATAGTGGAAGAAAGAAAGAAAGAAAGAAAGAGAGAAAGAAAGAAAGAAAGAAAGAAAGACGAGAAGAAGATACCAAGGCAGGAATAAGAACGACAGACGAAAAGTTTGCAGGTAAGCCTTATTAGGAGGAAAATACAAACAAACACACACACAAATAAACAAACAGACATACAGACAGAGAGACAGATTGATAAACAAACAACTAAACAAAAAACGGACTGAACATATCAAATTTAACTGCTCACTTTTGATATTTCTCCATCCAAGGAGACAGGGGGTTGTCAATATCTCGGGTGTTTTCCCATATCTCCTCCCCCATGCTGCTGTCGTAGTCTTTATTGGTCAGAAGACTGACAATCACTGTGATGACTCCGCCCCCTACGATAGCTACGAGATTTCCACACAGCATGGCCACCTCTTTACCTGAAAAGAGAGAGGTCTGAACTTGAAACTCACCTTTTGTGAGTGTTAAAATATGCATCACTAGCAATTAAACTGTTGCAGCTTCCAAACCGATTTACAGTGTGTATTATAATCAGACATCTAGTGCTGTCTTGACACTCTTTATCCATCAATGAGAGAACCCGTTCTTTTATAACTAAGCTGCACTCAACACACATGAAAAGTCAGTCCTTGTACTGTCAATCAAGAGAGCCTTGCTCCTGAAACCAAATAATGTATATATTACTCCAAATGAACACTTCTTGTTCTTTTATCGTTTTTGATCCATCAGTCAGCTTAGATGGCCCATCCTTATAAGAAAAGGCCACTCCCAGCGACACAGACAGAGTCAATAAAATGCTTATGATGCTGTCAATCATCAAGACCTTAAATTTCAAACTAATCACACCTAGCGCTACCTTCCCAGTATTGGTTCATATGTCAGATAGCCAGCCCTCATAAGAAGAGGTCACGCCCAGTCACACGGATAGAGCCAATACAAAGCCTATGATACTGACAGTCATCAAGATCTTGTCTATTGCTAACAGTCATCAAGATCTTGTCTATCAAACTAATTATATAATTACGACATTGCACCCACCATAGTATCTCTTACCGGTATTGATTCTACAGCCCACCCTCGTGAGAGAAGGCCACTCCCAATCATACAGGCAGAGCCAGTACAATGCCTACAATGCTTTCAATCATCAAAATCTTGCCTTTCAAACTAAATTCATGTGCTCTTTCACCAGTATTGGTCCACCAGTCAGACAGCCCGCCCTCTAAGAAGAAGACATATGGACAGAGCCAATACTACGCTATGTTGTCAGCCATCAAAATCTTATCTATTGGTCTAATTACATATCATATTAGACCCATCATGTGTTCTCTTACCAGTATTGTTCCACCAGTCCGACAGCCCACCCTCGTAAGAGGAAGCCACGCCCAGCCACACGGACATAGCCAATATGGTGCCGGAAATGCTGCCAGCCATCATGCCTTTGCCTGTCAATCGCTCCCAGAACACTGCCAATGTGATGGGAATCACAGCGGATCCAACCAGTATTCCCATGAACAAATATACCCAGCCCAGGCTAACCTGTTATGAAATACAATATGTTATTTGATGAAAACTCAACGTGTTTTAAAAAAGTTATTGAACAAAATAACAAGACCGAAAGAAGATTTAAAGTCAAAGAAAGAACATAATAAGAATAAAGGGCATTGACGCAGCCGGCAGAGGTCGAATTCAGTATCGTTAAGTTTCGAATTTTAAATTTTATTAACACACCGGTCATTCACAGTTCACGTAAACAAATTGTACACTATTTCATGTTCATTCATTGTCATAAAAATTGATTAAAGTACCATCAGTTTGCGAAGGCTTGGTTCTCCCAGAACATAAGTGGCTCCGTTAATTCTGTACAGGCAATCAGATTTACAATGTACGGTTAGTCCAGATATAGACTTGAAACCGAACAACACCTACAAACGTTAACGAGGTGATGTTGTGCCACTGCACTGTGTATAACATAACACTAAAGAGTTTCGGTACAAGATAAGCTGGATCTAATGCCAACTTCTAACAATGGCGAACAAAGGTCTGACAATGGCGAAAAAAGGCCTAACAATGGAGAACAAAGGCCTAACAATGGCGAACAAAGGCATACATTACTTAGAAGAAGTGTTATTCGTAACCAGTGTATTAAAATTTCCTTTTTACAAGGACTGTATCACATGCGATATAATCTTAATTCAAGACAATGACAGCAACAACAACAGTAGCAGCAGCAGCAGCAACAACAACAACAGGAAAAATAACAGCGATAACAACAATAACAACATCAACAACAACAACAACAAATAACAACAAACGTCACAAATAGCAGCAATACTGCAATAACAACATCAGCAACAGAGAAAAGACAACAACAACAACAATAACAACAAGAATGAAAAAATAGCAACACCAGCAGTAGCAGCAACAACCTAAGCAACAACAACAACAACAACAACAACAACAACAACAACAACAACAACAACAACAACGACGACGGACCTGTATCATGTAGAGTATGACAGTGAGAGGGATGATGCCCATGGTGGTCCAGACCAGACTCCAGTTCTTAAGGTGAGTCAGGTAGTCATTGTAGACTCGGAAGGGACCGTGCACCGAGCACTTGTATTCAGGCTTGATGGCCCGGCGGCATTCTGTGCGACTTCTGAGGAGTGGATGGATGGATGGATGGATGGATGGATGGATGGATGGAGGGTAAATTAATGAAACGTTTTCATATTTTGAAACTTTAATTTATGAATAGTTTTGTTTAGGGGGAAAATATAAAGACAGGGAAATGTTGCAAGTGAGAGGGGAAGAGATAAAAAGCAAAAAAGAAATATAAAACAGTTTTTCAAGTCATGTATTGTCGCCAGCTGTATTCCGAATTAATGAATATTTAATCAATTGTATCAAAAGAAAAGTTGGAATGAAACTCCTAAACTCGACTGTTTTCTTTTTAATGTGATACCTCTCAGCAATAACCTTGACCTACTTTGTATCCTGATGACACTGGGCGCAGTAGGTCAGGCTGACACAGACACATTTGTCCCTTGGATTGGCCATCCTCCCCCTCCCCTTCCCGCACAGTATACAACTGTTGGTGTCCGTGGTTAGGCGGTAAGGCTGTTGACACATCATGCATGTTGTCAATAACAATAGTAAATTAACAGTAACAACAACAACAACAACAACAACAACAACAACAACAACCATACCTTAAATTAGATCACACAACATCAGCTATGACCCATTATCAGTTGATAAATGCGAGTCATTTCTACATAAAATTGTATTCCAATACTCACTGAAGTTTTCAATTCCTGTTTCAGATTGATATTTTCCAATGAACATTTTTTTTCCGATAAAAAAAATTGCAGAAAAGAAAATAGTTGGCTCTTAATTACAAAGCCCAGTTGAAAAAATGTGTGCCCCTAAATTCTCAATCAATAGTTCAAAAGCTAATATTTCCCTTTCTGTAACGCCACATGTTTTGAACCTCACATAACCCTGGTAAACAAGGAAGGACAGTCTTTGTCAGTAGTCTGTCCCCGGAATACATTGACATTGACCAAAAGTGAAAAAACAAAACAAAACACAAAGCCTCACCCTGAGATACAAGGCGTAGATGTCGTAGATCACGATGGAGGTCACGGCCATGACCTCTGCGGACCCCGTAGAGGTGACAGCCATTAGAACCATAGCCATTAGGAGCATCGCACCGTTCTTGCCTAGTAGGCGATAGGCTACCACTGGCGGCACTAGACCTGTACAGGAAGGGGGGGGGGGAGGCAGAAGGAGAGAGAGAGAGAGAGAGAGGAGAAAGGACTGTCAAAATGCGTCATAAATTGATTAAGAGGAAGACATCACGACCCGAATTCCATGGAAAGGAAGAGGGCAAAACCTGTGAAATATTTCGGATTTGTGAGATGTTCATATTCCTGAGTAAAATCTGATATATTTGTAGAGAATAAAAGGGGTAGATTTATGTTATGGGTTTTTACGGGTACAACCAATCAAGCAGCCAACTAACCAACATACCGATTACTCATCTCCCTCCCATCAACCAACCAACCAACCAACCAACCAACCAACCAACCAACCAACCAACCAACCAGCCAGCCAGCCAGTGAACTAACCAATCAACAAATCAACCCTAGCATCTTTAACCAAAAGAACCGACCCAAGCAAGCAAGCAAGCAAGCAAGGAAGCAAGCAAGCAAGCAAGCAAGCATTGAAACCCCACCTGCATTAACATCTTCAGGGCTAAGAAGTCCTTCACCCTGTTCCGCAGAGAGGGCGACATAGGCGAGACCCATTGCAGTTGAGAGGGCAAACGGGACAGCGAACCAGGCTAGCCCACCGAGAATGAACCCTATCACACCTTGCTTGGGTTTGGCCGCCACTGCACTTTGCCAGTAAGCTTGGTCCACGAAGACGGTGCCAAAATTGCCTGAACAGAAAAGAAAGAAAGAAACTCCTTATAAGATAAGATAAGATAAGATAAGATAAGATAAGATAAGATAAGATAAAATACGATAAGATAAGATGTAAATTTATTATCCACATAAGGCACATCTTTTTCGTTTCCAAGATAATACAAAATGCAGTACAAAAACACTCATTTAAACCTACGGATGTGATAATTACTTTCTATATTACTCTATAAATCTCTATATTTAAAAAAAAAAAAAATCGATTTTGTATTTGGACCGGCATCGTTAAGTCCACTCGAATCGACCTGAAATGTTTGGGTATGCTTTCCTTTTGCATTGAATACGTTCGTTTTGCTGCTTCGTGTCCATTGACCACGTGAAAGTCAGAGGCGTAGCGTGGGGTTCAAAACCAGGTAGGCAAATCTGCACACTGGCCACGCGAATCATCGCACTGTTGCCTTTTGGTCACCCTACATTTTCGATAGGTAAAAGTGCGGTAGACAAGCGAGGTATTCTACGACAAATATTTGCTGCACCATCTATACCAAGCGCGCATGATAACATCAGTAAAGTATTGTGACAACAACCCCAACGAGGCCTTTTTTTTGTGTCAAGTGGTAGTCAATGACCATTACGCTACGCCCCTGGTGAAAGTATTTTATTTTTATTTGATTTAATGCAGTAATTTCATTCTTCTTTAAAGCTTTTAGTTTGACCCTTGCCATTTCATCGCGCTTTCCTGTCCTATCGCGTCAAAGCGTTTTCTTGCGGAATTTCATGAAACAGCACTCTGCTGGTGGATATTGATATGGTCTGACAGAAAACTTAGGAAGTAAGGGGAAGATGTTCTAGAAGGCAGTATCCACAATGCAATCTAACTTTGAGAGCTGTTGATAACTACTGGTAACCTGGAAAACATCAATGGTTCTGCCATTTTTCTTTATTATTTTGTTCTATGAACGTGAAAATATCATGATTACAGTGACATTACAATTAGTCTTAAATGAATAATATCTTATCAATACACAGTGTACGTAGAGTGGAATTTATTCAGTAATGAGCAGACTGGCCTAACAGCTACGGCGTTGGACTCAGGATCTAATCCAAAGGTTTTGTAAGCGCATTGGCAATGTATTTCATTGAAACTGGACTCAGCCCATCCTTTTGTGGGGCATTGAACTAAATAGTCAGAATTAAAAATAGTGATCCGCGTCTTAAACAGCAGCGACGGCTGAGAAAATGTAATAAATAGTAGTAAATAATAAATAGTCGCGTTGACGGACATTAGCCAAAAATAAGACTTAACCTTATTATTATTATTAGTAAAGTTACATTTGCTATGGAAATGACTTCTTTCATCCTTAGGCTATTTTGTGATTTAGTAAACTATTTATAACACTGTGATGACGCTTGGCGCCGCGTTATTTGTAGAAAGTATGACATTTGTTTAAAAATATACTTATTTATTGTCTGACATTCAAGAAATAAAACGGGTACATGGCATTTGCTCACTGGCTGAAAATAGTTCAGAGGGAGATAATGCCACCTGCTGAAAGTTAGAATTCAGCTTTATCTCTCCTTGATGTTTGTAATTACCTCCGACAAAGATGTTATATATTATTTTTATTTGCCCGAGTAAGTTTATTTTGTGCGTTTGTGATGAAGATAATTCTAAAATGCTATGAGAAGAGGGACTGGTTTGAGAACAACACAAGTAAATTTTAGTTTATGTTCAATGCAATCGAGAACGCATCTCATAAACTGGTTAAGTTTTGAAAATGGTGAGAAGAAAAATTGTTGTGAAATTTGCCTGCAAGTTGATGGAAAGATCGGGCAGTCCAAACCAAGGTTGCAGGAGCTTAATTGGTAAAAACAAATGGACTATCAGAGTCAATAATAACAGAGTATAAAATCTGTCCAAAGGGCAGATTGTGTAAAAATAATCGTATAACAAAAAACCACACCGCAGAAGTTATGAAATTCAGTCTTGAATTTGTAAAAAAATAATTGTTGCAGGTAATGTTTCCCACTGGCTTCAAGAAGTTTCATTTGTGTGGCCAAATTGTTTATCCCTTTTCATGTAAATTAACATTGTAAATATTCTAAATGAAAGACCCCCACTGTAAATAGTATATAATTTGAGCACAGTGATGGTACCAGACCTGCAGACTAGCCTTGGCCATCTCGAAATGTTCCTGTGGTTCGAGGAAAGGTTTTTATTAAATGGTTCAATGAAGCTTTTACAATTTGGCTCCTGCAACCTTGATCAATGCATGTTGAAAGACGTATGTCACAGGGGATTTTACCCTGCCACGTCACGAAATAAGCTGAAAACAGTTATCGATCTGCATGAATGTTTATGAACGTGTTGGATCCGCTTTGCAGTAAAAACAGTTACATTTTGGAGCTTATCATGCGCTATAACTTTAGGCAATATTTTATGACAGTGGCTCCAAAACAACAACAACAACAACACAAAAAAAAACAAAGCACCAAAACTAGGGAGATGAAGAATAGTAAGCTGTTATGAAGCACAAGATGCCAGCCTGAAGGAAACATTCAGAAGATATTAGCATATTAGAAATCTCATTTTGCCGACATCTAGGGTGAATACAGACTCCTAATTGGATGAAAAAAAGGTTGTTATCATAATATTTCTTACGAAGATAGTAAAAAATAAATAAGGATACATTAAGATTGGTCTCTAGATTTGTGAACCAGCCTGCAAATTAGTTTACATGCTCTCCTGTTATTGTAAACTAAACCTGAAGTTTGGGTCATTTATTAGGGTTTCGGTGTGGCCTTTTATGCGGAACAATTATCATTAGAGCAATTAGCTTCTTTACGTATTTTTGTGTATCGGATCGTAGCTTGAAAGCGAAATGAAAGACCATATATTTTAAACATCATTTTTAATAAGCTAATTTTATGCTGCAAGCCATTAAAGAAAACGTAGAGGTTGTTAAATTCCATGTAAGTGACCAAAAAGAAAACAATTTATTTTTATTTATTGACTCAAAGAGGAAAATCGGATTAGTCTTTTGTAACATGTAGACAATGAAATCCAGGAGGCCCGTACTTTATTTAGTTAGAAAATGTTAGTGAAAAAAAAATCATGTAGGATAATAAACTATGAATAATTTAACAAGAATTCTCAGATTTACCAGTCAAAACAAATGAGATGTTAGCATCCTGAGAATACTTTTCCATTAGACTAGTAATACTAAGCTTTACACTGAGAAAACAACACATAAAAAGCAATATCATATTAAAAATTTAAATGGCGTGGAAAGTTGAAACTGCCATTTTCTTAGCTATCCGCGTGTGGAGTTTTTTTTGAAAATTAAGATATATAAATTTCTGTAAGGCTCTATTTGCATTAAAGATGTTGCTTCAATAGATTTTGCGGGTTTATAATGATTTGTCTGTGTAGATGTGCTTTATTCAATGAACAATTGCCTAGAAATCTCTGAATAATCATTCTCTACTACTATCAATGCGTTTAATTAATTATTCGTTGTTTTTTTTTTTTATTACAGCCGCGGGTAGTTCCAGCATGGCCACTCTGCTTAGCTCAATGTTCAACAAGTTTATTAATCAGCTTAAGTACAGAAAAAGTACAATAAAACGATCAACACGAGGACACAAACTCACAAAGATCCCGTTAAAATAGCAAAACACCACTAGTATGACTGTCCAGCCCTGAAAGATTTTAGAATACGCTACCTCTCGGAGAGACCAGACATTGGGAAATGGTACTTCATGTTGATGGCGTACACCTACAAAAGAGCTGCATCTTTTTTTTCCCATGGCAGCAAGGCGAGGGGTTCAAGCTCAAGTGACCGATGGATCGGAAAAGCAAATTAAAGTGTCATCTCCAATAGTATTGAAACAAAAAAATCATGAATTGATCCCCTAACATTCAAGTGCGTGAAGTTCTACAGAATTCATGAAACCCCGGTGAGCTTGGCTAGTTAGTCTATGTACAAGAAAGAAAAAGCTAGAAGAATAATCGATGAAGCCCAGACTTCCTCTTTCAAGGCACAATTTTAACTCAAGAACAAATGAGGCGATAACTGTAGGTATCTATTTGGGGCAGACAGGCGGGGAAGAGGGAACCAGGGGTAGGAGGACGCTACCAATCAACTAATCAACCAACCAACCAACCAACCAACCAACCAGTCAACCGACCGACCGAGAATCTGTTTACCTGCCTGTCTGCCTGCCTGCATGCTTGCCTGTCTGCCTATCTACTTGCATGCCTGCCTGCCTCTGTCTGCTTGCATGCCTTCCTGCCTGCCTGTCTATCTGTCTGTCTGTCTGCCTGCCTGCTTGCCTGTTTGCCCGTCTGTCTGTTTGTCCTTCTGTCTGTCTGTCTGTCTGTCCGTCACACTCACCGACTATGTTGATCAGTCCAAACATCAGTCCCTGGTTGGACATTATCGTGAGATAACTGAATTCCTGGTTGTCCTCTGGACCTTTGACACAGGACACGTAATTGAACACTCGCTCTACGCTACCTGTAACAACAACCGCAAACAGAACAAAATGATGTCNTATATATATATATATATATATATATATATATATAGCTGTGCGTAGAAACCATTATATGACATCCACAGTAAGGCATCTACCCAAGCCTCCACCTATATCTAATGTGCATTGTTCTCTACGTTTGTTTTATGAATGGGACGTACAACATTCTATGCCATTGTAAACCATGTTCCCTATGAAGTAAATAAAACCGTATTTTCATTTTCGGTCAACACCGTGGATTCTCTAGATCAAGTATCACTTGATGAGGATGCCTCATTCTTGCATAACGTTTCATTTATTCAGGTAGACCTCGATATGAAGCCCTCCTCAAGAATACTTATACATTTTCTCTTTGCCAAGGACATATTTACTATGCATTGCACTGCACTTCACAACGAGGGAATGTAAATATTTTAGTTGTCTCTCTTACAACTCATCATTATAAAAAAAAGTCTGGTGATTTAGGAGATGTCACGTTGTTGGCTTCCTTATGAAAAAGGTCTGAAACCAGGCTGAGTTATGTAGTGGATAACAACCGAACAATGTAGTCAATACAACGACATCACTTTCATTAACAGTACAGTAGAACTCAATTAACACGCCAGCGCTTTATCCGAAATCTCGATTAATCCGACAGAAATGAGAACGCCTCTATCCATAGACCCTCATAATTTATAATAAAAGGTTACGAATAATCTGATAACGAGTTTCAGGAAGCCTTTGATATCACGATACACGAACCGCTCGTGAGAGAAGAAAATGTAACAGAGAGAGGGAAAAAAAAGCTGTGTCCATGACAGTTTTATCTCCCTTTATCCATTGACGATCTGGCGCGTGAAGATTAAGGTTAGGCGTGTGGTGAATATTGCTTCAATCAAAAGTGATGACAACTTCCGCCCATCCCCCACAACACTCACGGCCATAACCAGTCAAGGCCGTCGAAGCCGTCACGTAGAAACAATTCAATCTCAAAGCTTTCACCTGGAAGCAATTATTTCTAACATTTCCTCCTTATACATTATTATAATCGGCTAAACAAAACTCAGTTAACCAGTGACGTTTTGGCCAGTCCTTTGAATTTCGCAATAACCAAAGTCCAACCGTAATTCCCAGGCATATTATCACAGTTATATAAGATTCATGGTTTGAAAATGTTCAAGAGCAGTTGAAATAGTGGACTTTTTAAAACAAGGCCTTTAACGATGTTAAAAGTGTGATCTTGTACGTTAAATGCGGTCAGATAACATTGTCAACTGTCAATGCTGTGTGACATGTCTCGAATGGACAAACGAGATTATTCTTTGCTTATTGTTCTTTGCTTATTGCTCTTTGCTTATTATTCTTTGCTTATTCTTGGCATCAAGACAGTTGGCTTAATCGCAATATTTGTTTCAGATAACAGAATACATGTATTGCGTTTTCTAAGTAAATTTCACGGGATGTGTCTTGACTGTGCTGACAGTAAACAATTTACTGTAACTGAAAACAGACCCTTTCCTCTTCCCCGGTCTTTCCATCCATTCCCCCTCCCCCGTCCTCCTCACTCTCTCACCTAATGGGTTGTTGGGATCGTCCTCCCCATCCTCATACACCTTGAAGATGAGGATAATCATCACCACATAGATGATGGCGGTGTTGAAGTAGCTGACGTAGAAGGTGGCACCCAGCCCGCCGATGAAGGTGTAGCCGCCGATGATGGCGGCGACGAGGGTGGTAGCGTACTCCACACTAATGAGCTTGACGAGAGATGTGATTACAGCGGATCCGCCTATGGAGATGCAGGGTTGGGATCGTGTCAGTAACGAAACCAAAACGAAATAAATTCGGTTGCCGCAGTACTTGAACACGAAACGAAAACGAAAGACAAATGGAAAAGATGAGTTATGAGGAAGAAGCGAATCGATACTAACAAACAAAATAGACAGCCTTTGTCTAATTTCGGTCTGACTACATGTAGAATTTATATGTGTGTTGGGGTAGGCGAGGAGATAGGAAGGAGGAGGTATGAGTGAAATACAAAGAATACTTTCACATTTGAATGTAAGTGACTGGGAGTTCTTACTTCTAGAGTTTTTAATTAACAGATCATATAGAAAGGAATATACGACCTTTTAAGGTAAAATTCCAGAAATGTTACTGTTATTGATTTCACGGGTAAGATTGGTAAACCAGTGAATCTTTTCTCAATGGTACCGGTAGACCAGACAATACAGTATACGATTATTATGGATGCAGTTAGAAAGTGCAAAGCATGGTGGTGGTGAAAGTGATGGTGTGGTTGTCATTGTGATTGCAGCTATAATTGTGGCAGTGGTGGTGGTAGTGGTGGTGGTGGTTGTGTTGATGGTGATAGATGAGGTAGTAGTGGTGGTGACTTTGTGATCTCTCTCACTTGCCAGACGGAAAAGCAGACAGACAAACAAACACACTAACAAACAAAGAAACAAATGGAGAGACTGGTAGATGGATGGACAGATGGATGGGTGGATGGATGGATGAATGGATGAATGGATGGATGAATGAATGGATGAATGGATGGATGGATAGATGTATGGATGGATGTATGCATGTATGGATGAATGAATGAATGAATTATTGAATGGATGGATAGGAGTGGATGGATGGATGGATGGATGGATGGATGGATGGATGGATGGATGGATGGATGGATGGATGAATGTTTGAATGGGTGGATGGACAGATAGATGGATGGATAGATGGGTACTCACCAAGCATGAGCATTGCCGTCACTATAATATTTGTAACGAGGGCAAAGGTGCAGAAGACGATATGGGTATTTTTCCCAAACCTCGCCTTAATTACTTGCAAGAAGGTTTTCGCCCCAGGGGCACGTATCTTCAGTTGGACGGACAACATTGAGAATAGCAAGATCTAAAAGAAAATGGCGACATAATGAAATGTATGAGGCAAAAAGAAATTAAACCTTTTTACAATAATGTGCCACAAAATCTTACACAATTATCAGAGACTAGCCTTATAAACATCTTCTGGTGAATGCCTGTCATGAACTAATAGGCCTATGTCTTTTAAATGATTAGGAAGCATCAAAGCGTGTATGAACAAATAATATGTGAAGAGAAAGAATTAGAAAGAGAGACAGAGAGAACATTTGATAGCTGTGAGAGAATGGAAGCGGATGACAGTTAAGTTATGAATGACAATGCCTCGATATGTAACGATGGAAAGACTAATATGGTGCAGATAACAGTGCGAAATGAGGTGCACTTGGATAGTTTGTTAATATTATTCAGATTTATATCTATGTTCGGTATTGGCACAATAATATGCTTAGAATAAACCAAACTGAAACAAACAAACAAAAAACAAAACTGATAAATGTTGTTGGCGATATGGTTGTGGCAATGGTGAAGGTGGAGGTTGTGATGGTAATGGCAGAAGAAAAAGTGATTGAGAAGAGGTGGTGATGATGATGATGATGATGATGATGATGATGATGATGATGATGATGGCTGTAAAAAATGATGATACTGTTGATAGGACCCCACCATATCACTAAATGGAAAACCTTGCCTTCCACCGAAGGGCATTATCCCCAAACAAAGTTGACTAAAGTTCGCTGTTAAAGAACTTCAATAATCCAGATTTTATGCGGTTGAAATTCAGCACACATCAGCAAGCTGCTGAAAACGTTAGTGAATCATCAAGCCACTTTAATTTTCTGACCGTTTCTGATTTACTTCTGTTTCGTGAGAAATGTTTTTGATTAATTTAATCTTTGTTTGTATAATTTAGAAATTGAGTTTGTGTCATCAGTCTCGAAAGTTTTTGTTTGTCATCTGTTGTCGTCATAGCATTATACATGTCACTTCTCCCCCTCCCCCTCTTGCGTCTTCTCCTCTGCCCTAACCCTAATCCCCCATCCCCGTCCCAAAACTGAATCAACAAACCGCTTAGAATTTTTCGCATGCCAAATGTTGACTGGCACCGAGATTGCTGTTTTCACTTTCTCTCTTCACTTCCCAGAAGAATGAAAGGAAGCAACTTCTTTTAATTTTTCACTTTATAGCCGAGTCTTGGCAGATAGAGCCGGTTTCACCTGGTGCCACTGCACTAACGTCAGGGCTGGATTGAGATAGTGCGGGGCTTGTAAAAATAAAAGTGGACATAGAATTCGTGGACCCCGAGCCTAAGGAAGATACGAGTCTTCTTATATTACAACTCTCTCTCTGTGTGTGTGTGTGTGTGTGTGTGTGTGTGTGTGTGTGTGTGTGTGTGTGTGTGTGTGTGTG
>JAWQUT010000026.1:2721395-2741375 GCA_033807755.1 Ellobium chinense | reverse complement strand
AGAGAGAAAGAGAGAGAGAGAGAGAGAGAGAGAGAGAGAGAGAGAGAGAGAGAGAGGGCGAATGTCAACTCTCTATCTCAAGCAATTTGTGTTTGATTCATACTACAAGTATAATCAGTTTTGTTTTTTTTTGAGAGCGGAAGAGACTGAGTGTAAATAACACGACGCGGACGCTCGCATTCACCAGACAACTTGCAAATAATTATACTCGTATAGTGAGGGACCTTTAAAAATGTGGGGTCCCACTCTAGCAAATGCTATGTTTGCTAGTAGACTATAGAAATTTGGCATTGATTTGACGTCTTTGCTCTGAGTCCTTCTCCTTCCTCTCTGGCTATAACAAAACTACACGGAACCATGCAATGAATAAGACTGCATTCGCATTTCACAGAAATTTCTAATTCGTTAAAAACACGGGACAAAGCAAAGACGGAATTCTAATCTGTCAATTTCTATAATCATATTGCAGTCTATAGGGAAATTCAAAGGTGACGGAACAGTGGAGACTTCAGGAGAGTAAAGGGAAGCAACCATAAATACACACAGGAGGAAGAAGATGATGACGACGATAATGCTGGTGCAGATGATAATGATGATGTGAATTCTGTCTGATTTAAGACATTAGCCGCATTGCGCTACAACTTGTCGTTTACGCGAAGCTCAAGGTTTTTCCTTGCTATCTTAATCTGTAATCTTGTGCAGTTTTGTGTTTAACAATTAAAAAGAATAGATATTATCCTTTGATATTTGTGTCTGTTCAAGCTTTTTCATGACTATTGATCAACTTTTTTTTTATGACATGTCATTCTTAGTTCCTACATCTGAAGAAGGACGCCAGTCCAAAAATTTGTGTATTAAATTTGTTAAATTGTTATAGTTTTTTGCCTTACTTATTTAGATCCAGTGCGGATAAATGTTTTCCAAATACTGATGATGATGATGATGAGATATAGATTTCATTTTGCATTTAACCTGAATCACATTTTTTATTCGAAATTTCGTATTCATTTTATAACATTATAGAAGTCAATTTTAAATTTTAAATAATGAAGTGTATTTCTTAATTCTTAGCTGGTTTGGACAGAACTTTAAACTTTTTTTCAGTGTATTCCAAATGATGATGGTGATAATGATGATGATGGTGATGATGACGATGATGCTACAAGTTCGAGAATATTGTCTTTTAGAAATGATCATGATGATGATGATGATTACCCGCTATTTTAAGACCGTCTCACGTAATCGATCATAACTGACTTTTAACTCACTCTTCCATGCTTGTCTTTTCTTTTTCTTCTTAATGTGGTTGCTTTTATTGCGAAATTTATAACTCTTGTTTCATTCTATTGATAAAGGCCTTAGAGCCGAAACGTTTAGATGTAATTTTCGGTCTTAATTCGTTACTAGATTTTTAATGAATTCCTTGAATTAAGGTTGAGCTTTTAATTTTTCTCAGTTTTAAATGATGATGATGATGATGATGATGATGATGATGATGACGATGATATACAGTCGACTCCGCTTAATCGCCCTCCGCTCAATCGCCTTTTCCGCTTAATCGCCTCGTTTCTCAGGGAACCGGATGTTTCTATATAAAAGTCACTGGATAATCGCCTCCCACTCCGGATAATCGACCACTCTTCAGCGCCCGTGAATTCATAGATCAGCGGTTGAAGGATCACAGTTGACAAACAAATGTACACAGACGGTTTAACTGAGCGACGGATGGCACACACACAGAGGGAGTGACATCTCCCACGCCGAAATAGGTGTGATAAGCCTTTCCTCCCCACCTGTCCCCCTTCGTCCCATGCTACGCATAACCGCCGTCTCCCGTCCGATAATGCTAATGCGCCGAAAGCCTTAAATAGACTCCTCCCCCCCACGCCTTCCGTCACAGAGAGGCGGAGAACGTAAACATCGTATTGAGAATGTCTGGTGGATTTCGCCTAGATCAGAGAATGTGTCATGTGGATGATCGGTCGATCTAAACCGTGCCATCCTACACCTTATTGTCTGCTGGGCTACTGCGAGGTGGCCAATGAGAGAGACCACGGAGATCAAAGATTTTGTGCGCTACAATACAAAAATCCAAACCCACAAAATTATCAATTACAGCAGTGATGAATGTTGATAGCAATGGCTCAGCTGCCCTATAAATTGTCGTAACTTGACTCCTCTGTGGAAATAAGTTACATTCGCCTGTTTCTTAATTATCGCAACACCTCATAAAGATACGTCTGATCTACGAAATACAGGTACCATCGCTTTATCGCAAATCTCTGATAGCATAAGAACAGCTGTCAATAAAGGGATTCCCGATTATACGAGAAATTTTATATAGACACTGCGCCATTCTGCTTTCTGAAAAAGTTTGCGATTTATCGGAAATTGAGATTAAATGGGAGTTGTTTGNCCCCCCCCCCCCCCCCACGCACACACACATACACTCACATACACAAACACAACACACATACATACACATGCCTGCACATACACAGGCATACAGACATACATACAGACAGACACGCACACACACACACACACACACACACACACACACACACACACACACACATACACACACACTCACGCTGATTACTTCTGTGTCGATATAAACATCCAGGCATGTCGTAATGTATATCTTGGGCGATTAATCACTTAGTCTGATAAAATTATTCGAGAGCTAACCTGTGTTTGCTCTGGCCATCTCGATTATTGGCCCCTAACATATGATTAAATTTAAACGGTTATTGACCTAATCGATACATGGTATAATAATATTATTAGTAACTTATTAATATATTATTGTTGACAGCTTATATTTAAAGTTTCTTCCACTGTCACATTTCCGAGGCATAAAAAAGAACTTTTTTTTTTCTCTTTACATCAGCGTCTTTGACATGAGTCCGTGTATTTTATCCAAGCCGTCAGGAAACAAATGAGATGATGAATGAACGGAAGTCTCGATCGAGAATCGTGGGCATTATTTTGTTTCGTGAATGGATAATTCTTTTTTTTTCGTAAAAAGAACATGCCATGTTTTCAACGACCTACGTAATCAAATTTTCCATTTGAGAATATGGAACGAAATGTATCAATTGTGTTTGCATCTTTGGCGCAAAAAAAACCAACAAAACAACAACCGATGACACTTTTTACATTTCTTTACATCCGTCAATCATTTTGTTTTTTTAACATTGGCGCTCATGCGTACATGCACCATTCAGTGAGCGATAAAAATCAATTCATCTGTAATCGCCTCAAGCCATTATTATGTTTATACATTTGAAGATCAAGTGAATGAAATATTTTTTAGTAGCCATTAGACATGGAAATCGCTAAACTATGCCCATCTCTCCTCCCCCCTCACCCTCTCCCTCGCCAATTTAAAAAAAAACCAAGCATCTTCTTTATGCGTTCTAAAAGGTAAAGAAGTATGTCTCTGGAAGATGAAACTACAAACATTCCACGAGAGGCAAAATGCATCTGATCAGCTCGAATGCTTTCAAGAAATGACGTCGCTCTGGTCCAGTAGGCCTCGTTATCTTCCCAGATATGTTTCGATGATCTTCTCTTTTTTTGTTTTCGTCTGTAGACACTGTTTCTTTAAAAGTAACTCCTCGCAACTGACTATTACACTAAAGGCATTCTATTCTGACAGGACCGGGCTTGTACTTGTGCTTATGGGCCGTTTACTTCGCTTTCCGTTAGCCTAATGATAATCTTGCATACAGAAGTCCAAAAGCGTTGTTTTTGTTTTCCTCCGTCAAGATCAGCATTAGTCTACAAGAAAGTCAAATGAGTAACCCCTAGAGAAAGGACAGCCTTGCCTGCAGCCTGCTGATACAACGACCTGCCTTTACTCTATATGTTTTTATTGTGCTTTTAGAGAAACGAAGTTACAGAGTGGTTAAGTGGAATCGACAAATTTTGCTGTAGCCAGAACTTGACGATAAACATCGAGTACTAAGTGTCCTCCTGTGTCTAATAATATTTTGCCTTGAGTCAAATGCGACCGATTTTGACTTTTTAAAAGCGAAATGTCATCGTACCGTTTCCGGTATCTGCCTTGTTTATGGCAGTTAGCGCCGTGTTGCTGACGTCTATTTCCGGTTCCGGTCCGTTCTAGTCAGTATCGGATTTCACTAAGCAAAGTTCATTTCCATCGATCGATTATTCGTCATCTTTATAATTATTATTGAATCCTAGATAGGGTTGGTTTTTTTTGTGGCCATTATTTTCCATCCTCAGGCAATTCCTAATACTGTTATTGTGTACTGGAGCTTCAAAGCTCTCACGAAAATATTTATGCCTTCTACCCCTAAAAAATGTTTGTCTCGTATGAAGTACGAGTCAGTCAATGTTTTCATCAGACAGTTATTATCTAGATTCAAATTTTATTTCGTTTGTTTAGGGTAAAAAATATGACCAAAGTTGTCTGTTTGGGTAAGAGCATACAGGTCCATTTTGTCTGTTTTAAGTTACAAGAAAGTGGTCTAATTTGTCTGCATATAGGCAAAAACAAATCGGTCCAATTTTTTGGTCTTGCAACATAACAGAATCGATCACCTTTTCCGATCTGAGTCACACCCATCGAGATCTAGTCTATGTACCTTCATGGTCATATCTAAACGCCCAGCGTTTTGCTGAAACTACGTAATAACAAAACTGGCCCGTTTATCTGAGAAGGCAACGAACCTTCTTCCGCTTGATCTACTCTGTTATTTTTGAAATTATAAATACTTAGGACAATTGTTCTAGCTGGGACAGTTTCATGAGAATTTGGCTCTTATTACGGTTGATGAACTGTTCTTTTCTCTCTTATAGACGGCCATTGATGTAACAACTATGTTTGTACTGGGATATTTGCAAGTTCTGGACAAGCTGGATAGCAGAAACTTGCAAAACTTGTATGGCAGGATTATTTATTAATTTTTTTACATGTGATTAAACTGAAGTCTTGACTGTCCTAATACAGCATGTTGGACTTTAATTTATTTTAGATTTTTGACCCAGAGTCAACTGAAAATCATAGCTTGTACTAAAGGCTCACTTCTGTAATGCTAATATAAAGAGACCCCGCAAAGTAAATAGCAAACTATTTTTAGAAATAGGTGGTGTACGTTGTAGATTGGTTGATAGCAGTAACTAAAACACTTGTTTTGATTACTATAGTGTCTGCAGAACTGAGAGAGGAATTTATGTGTAACGTGCACAACGGACATGTCCTGATCTGACATTTCTCACTACTTATAACTTTTTACTTAGAGTATTGTATGCTTGTTTAACAATTAATAGCGTAAAATTGTATAGGACGATGGTTTAAATAATAAATAACGTATAAAGATAACTGCAGTAACAAGTACAGGATCGAGCACTTTTTGCTTTGCTACGGGCGTGAAATGTTACAGGAGTGAATGGCAAGTTGCAGGCGTGAGGTACTCACTGAAAGTAAATTCTAGCAACATCTTTTGTAAAATTGGAATAAAATTAACAACTTGGAAAGGAAATTAACATAGTGTTTGCTTGCCAATTTCCCTTTATAACCAAAACGTGTTCCTCTTATTGAATCTTTTCACTCTTGTTACACGCTGCTAGTGATGATGGTTACACAAGTGAATGTTAAGGGTGTGAAAATCAACACACTGGTTTAAAACCACACATGTTCAGATTCCATCTCAAAATGCTTGCATGTAATGCCAAAATTCATATCTCTATGACTGTGGCCGTACTACTTACAACAAAAGAAATAACAAGTGTTACAGGAATGAGCCTTATAGTCAGTTCCTCATCATTCATCATTATGAAGAGAAGATTCCCAATTTATACAAAAATGGGTAAAGGCAATCCCATTTCATGTCAGCCGTGCCAAAGCAAGATGTGAGCACTTAAGTTGAACAAAGGTCAAGTAATCAGTTGTAAAGCCAGCTCTTGTCAAACAAGAATTTTATGAGTTTCGTTACAGGAGTGAGTCACAACAAAGGGACAGACATTTATTATAACACTGCTCCAAAGGAAATGCATCCCATTGTATATAAATACCACAGTGACGTGAAATAATTCATATTTTCAGTGTGCACATCATTTAGATCTTTTGAAAATAATGAAGGAAATTGATTTCTCGCCACTTCAATTTTGTTTGTGGCACTGAAGGATTAGCAGTTTCCTCACCTCATTGGTGATAAAGTGTGTCAAAGTGTGTCTGGTAAGTAAAGAAACTCATGAATCCTTGAATAATCTGGCATTTTAAGTTTCTACCAGGAATACAGCCATCTCTACTACAACAACAACAACAACAACAACAACAACAACAACAACAACAACAACAACAACACCAATAACAACAACAACAACAACAATAACGACAAGAAGAAGAAAAAATAACACGCAATGATCATAAACAACAACAAACAGTACCACACAAACAAACAAACAAACAAGCAGCAGCAGCAGCAGCAACAACAACAATAGCAGCAGCAGCAACAACAACAACAACAATAACAACAACAACAACAACAACAACAACAACAACAACAACAACAACAAAGCATTCTTCAACACCATGCTGAACAACATAATTATTCATTCCACAAAACAATTGAATAATAGAGATGCTGTGTCGCATCTGTAATTGCGCATCCCAGGATGAAAGACCTTTCACCAGCTGATGAAAACATTAAAATTTCAACTCACACCAACCATTCTAATATTTCTAGATTACACTGAATTTCAAGATTAATTGCATCCCTGGACCCAGTGTTTCAATTCCCTCATATAATTAGCGCTTGCTGAATAGAGTCTATGCAACACAAGTGTCGCCTCCATAGAATCTAAATAATTATAGCACAGACATTAAAAGTTTCGCTCCCGTTGTATTTGCAAGAATGTCATGGCATGCGGCAAACACGTGCAGAATGTGTGCACAAGCACTGCTCTCTCTAGTTTAGGCTAATCCCCATCGTGAGCATAGTTTTTTCTGCCTGCCATCTGTGCATTAAGCCACTGCTTTTGCTGCATTGCGACGCACCGATTGTGACGTCAGTTATACATCACGTGACTCTAACTAGGAACGGGTACATAACTCCATTCGAGTGTGAAGGGAAAGCGGAAAGAGCAGCTTAGAGCAAAATGTGAAGGAGCAAAAACAAACAAGCTTTATAAGTCATTTAACAGGAGACTATGTGAGAAATTGATGGATAGGGAGCCCTAAATTACAGAAAATGAAACAACAGAATGAAAAGTTCACTGTATAAAAGTAACCGTTTTCCCCCCTTAATATTTCCCGAAACTTAAAGAGGGACAAGGCATATATCTAAATGACGATCCTAGGTCGCCCTCCTGTTGTTGTTGTTACTGTTATTGTTGTTGTTGGTAAGTGTTTTGTTGTTATTGTTTTGTGATTATTTGGGGTCTGTATTTCCCGAGCTGTTGACAGAATTGCATGTCATCGGTTAGAAAACACATTAGATTCAATAGTGTCATTCAATATTTATATTGCTCTGGCTGTCAGACGGAAACTATGGGAGTCTGTGCAAATCAATGAGAAAAGTGCACAATAATTGAGGATGGCCAGCAAAATAGAGCAGGATCCTCGTTGAAGTACATCCTTATAATTAAATGAAGACAATGATTATCGCTCCTGATAACTCGCAGTTGTCGTTCATTGCCGCGTTTCATGAACGGACGCAGCCAAGTATTGCTACTCGCAATTTTAATT
Organism: Ellobium chinense; assembly: GCA_033807755.1. Lineage (NCBI taxonomy): Eukaryota > Metazoa > Mollusca > Gastropoda > Ellobiida > Ellobiidae > Ellobium > Ellobium chinense. The sequence continues at coordinate 2,733,655 of JAWQUT010000026.1, read as the reverse complement.
TAAAAACAAACATTTTCAGGCAACACTATGTGTGTGTGTGTATATATATCAATGGTGTCGGGAACAAACCGTCTTAAGTCCGAGATCGGGACCCAGACGTTTTAATTTTCGATAAATAGCTAAAGCATTAGCATTGTGCATCATGTCTATAAATATTTCTGCTAAGAAATCACAAGAACTATAAAAAATATTAAAATTATCAAAATATCAAACCGCCCAACTCCGCCAGCTCTCTCTGTTATCGGCTCAAACCATCTAAGTCGGGCGTTTCTTTGTTGTGAAGTCTCGTTCAGCGCAGGAAAAAACTATATTTCTTACGACGCGTAAATGTTTTTGTCCAAACCATGTGATAATACATTAAAAGATTTAACAGGCTATGCGGGTGTATATTTTTTTGTGCATTTTGAGTAGCCTTGTTTCTAAATTTTGTCAAAATTTGTTGTGCAACCGAGTTAGGCATTTTGTGCAATGTTAACAGCCATAGAGAGAAGCGACCGTTGTCTGCTAGTGGAAATAGATTGGACGTTTTGTGCCCAGAGACAGACGTTTTAATGGTTCTATCCAGAACTTGATAGCGGCCATATTTTGATTAATCTAGAAATTTTAATTGTCTTTAACAGAGCCATGAATCAGATTTTAGCAGTTACAAAAGACTTGGAAAGTCATGAGGGCAACATGTGATATTTTGATAAATCCCAAAAGTTCAGTCAAGATAGGCCGTCATTAATGAAACACGCATGTACTCTCTGCTGCTATGTTTATAGACTTAACTAGGTCCGCCCATAGCTGACAACCCAGAGATCCATTGGAGTTTCTCTGCTAACTATGACTTAATGTTAATTCCATTACACAGTGAACTATGAGGTAGTTAAATATGTCTACCAAGATGCCTCTCATTTATTTACTTTACTTATTATCATTTAGTTATATATTTTTTATATATATATATATTCTTCTGAATTGTAACACTCATTAATTCAGAGTCCTTTTAAAGTATTTCTTACTTAAATATTAGCGCCAATGTATATATTATCGAGTGACTGAGCGATTACTTATTTGTTTATTTATTTATCTAGTTCTTTACTTACTTACTTTTCTATGTAAGAGGTACATTTATTGGATATTATTTATTTACATTCACATAATTTGTCTGAGCTAAAAAAAACCCCAAAAAACTCCAGCAATCAAGAACGATTTCAGGATAAATGATTGGAAGTTCCCTTCTATTATCATTATATCTTTGCAACAAACAGTGTTGGGATAGCTTCTAAGGCGGAAAGAAATACTGTAATATTTTAATAGAAACGCAATACGGTAATACATTCTTGCAGCAACATATTGCGGTGATTTTCGGGAACAATCATATTGTTGTTCTGGGAACTGATCTTCGGAATGCGCTTTTTGGCGAGGGTTGGTGGTAGTGACGACTGCATTGGAGATGGATGGGAAGAGCAACCATTTTGCGGTTCTCGTCGAGAAACGAACTAGCATTTTATGTTATTTATTACTTTATATTCGTGGAAAACTCTCTACAGTGTGGTTCAGAAAAGAAGATAATGGTTTTGTGTTTTCTTCGGAAAATTAAGCTTTGCATTATCATACATACAAATGATGCAGGAGAATCCCTCTTTTCTAAGCTCAAGTTCCTGCTAAGGACGCTGATTAAAAAATATCATGCATACATGTATTTTCACTCCATCGAGTTGACATGTAGATCTATTATTTATATAACATCTCGGAGCAAACGGACTCTCGACCATAGTTTTTTTTTTTTTTTTTAAAGATGGTGTTTTTCACAGGAACCCATTCAAATCTCATATGATTCACTTATGTACGAGAGACGATAGTATGTAATTTATCATCAATCATTGGCTCCATCCCATAGTTTTCGTAGATAGTACATGATTTTACTTGCTCGGCCACCGGATAATTGTAGACTCCATTGATAGTTGGCTCCAGTTATCTGTCTGCGAACTCGCAACTTTCATTTAATCCAAATAATAGAACTCACTGTTATTCATGCATAAAAAGCTCTGGATACCTTGAACTTCTGATTGAAATCTTTCCTATTCCCTCGAGGAGTGGCTAGTCTATTAGACTGTGGATTTCTACTAACAATAGCGTGTTTACAAATTTCCAACATAGTCATTTATGCATGGGAGACAGTCGGAATTTATCAGCCATCAAGTTAATGGCATCGGTTGAATTGTTTGGTCGTGCCTTTTCACGAGTATTTTTGACCGTATGGACAGAATCAAGATAATGTGTGCTGACCTCCTATGAGACGCATACGGTCAAGAGTGGTGGGCCTCATCGTGGATCAAAGCATCGATACTGATGTAGATTTTCCCCCCCAAAAAATTATATAGTCTATCCGATATCAGTATCAGTCTTTTAAATTCCACATTGATCTCATCCTAAAATTTGAATCATATGCATATTTTTTTTATTTTCTTTCTTTGCCACACCTTTCTATTTCGTCCATATACTCTCTTATCTCTTCATTTTCAACTTTCCTTCCCTCAATCTACCAATCTATCCTGTGATTTACTTTGGCTAAAAGACAGTAATGCATCTTTATTAGTCTAAAAAAAAAAAGTTTAATTCCACCTCGATTTCGATACCCGAATAAAGTGACATAAATAAATTCGATACCTTCAAAGACTAGTATTCGTATATTTAGTACCGGTATTCGCCCATTACTGCGGAACACGAACAAAGAAAAATGATGGGTCGAAGAGATAGGTGGACCCAGCATAACATCCTTCCAGATGGATTAGCTAGGTTTAGGTTGACAGGCAGTCCATAAAACTATATTTTGCCGTTTGTCTAGAGGACATTGACATTGGCATGTGCAATTTAGAGACAAAATTAAGGTTTGGGTTTACCTCCAGTTCTAAAAAAAAGCGCAATCAACGTTACTACCCAAAACAGGCAACTGCAGAGCAGGCAACCGGCAACAAGTCCGCTACCAAATCCACCAACCGTCCTGTAACAAATGTTTTGGATAGCGTGGACGATTGGGAAATGGCAGTAAATTTGCCGGGCTAAAACGTACCCTGAGGCAATCCGTGCATCCAATATGGGACCAGACATTGTCGTGTTTTCATCAACCATAAAGCACATGCCACTGATTGAACCGATTGTGTCGTTTGAGTTAGGGATGGACGAGCAGCAAGTGTACAAAACTGTCATGCACAGAGACGTTGTTGAACTAAGAAAAGCAGAAATAATGGTTAGAGTAATGGCTGTGGAAGAAAGGGCAAGGAATCTAATAAATAAACACTTCATTGGAGGGAGCAAAAGAATAGAATGACGTCAGGGGCAGACACTCTCAACCCCTTCAACCCCACCCTCTCCCCTCACACACACTTAAAACGTTTTTAGTCATTTACTTCTTCACACTCTAAAGGTTGGNGGGGGGGGGGGGGGGAGGGAGGGAGTTGCAATATCAAAGACATGATCCTCAGGATCTCTTTTTTTCGTTTATTTTGAGAAAGAGGGGTGTGCCTTGATCGACACTAACGATGAGTTCTGACGATACTGGCCTCGTACAAGTATTAACTTGCATACTTTTACTTTGTTCAAATCGATGTTTCATTTCAGTGTACTGTTAGAGGTATGGTCTTCTAAACCTATTTCTCTACGGGCTGCAAAAAAAGTTTTATGTCATTGTCACTGTCATTATTTCAAGTTTGCACCCCAGAAATTTCTATTGCTGTTTTGTAAATATAAATGATTAATTGAGATGAAATCAGACTGACAGCAGGCCAATTGTAAAATTAAAACAAAAACAGAAGAAGAAGAAGAAGGAGAAGAAAAAGAAGAAGAAGAAGAAGAAAGCAGAAGAAGAAAGAAGAAGAAGAAGAAGAAGAAAGAAGAAGAAGAAGAAGACGAAGAAGAAGAAGAAAGAAGAAGAAGAAGAAGAAGAAGAAGAAGAAAGAAGAAGAAGAAGAAGAAGAAGAAGAAGAAGAAAGAAGAAGAAGAAGAAGAAAGAAGAAGAAGAAGACGAAGAAGAAGAAGAAAGAAGAAGAAGAAGAAAGAAGAAGTAGAAGAAAGAAGAAGAAGAAGAAGAAGAAGAAGAAGAAGAAGAAGAAGAAGAAGAAGAAGAACAACAACAACAACAACAACAATAACAACAACAACAACAACAACAACGACAAAAGCAACAAAACTGCAGGGCGAGTCTTGACATCAGAGATGATCACTGTTTTCGCCAACAGAGCCAGCAAATAGCGGGTATGGGTCAACAAAGCAAACTTGCAGTGAGGCGCATGAAGGAGATAGGTATAATTGCGAAAGGAAGTGGAAGAGACTCTCAGGTCTCCCTGAATTCATATAATAGTTATTGTGCACTTTCGAAACTAAAAGTAAATGTGACGAAGACGAAAATAATGTGCTTTGGTCGGAAATGTAAACATGTGTTCACTTTAAACGACAAATGAGTAGAAACAGTAGATAGCTTCAGATATCTAGGTATTGAATTTAGTACAATGGAAGATTTATGATTGCGGGTGCCAGAAAGGTCATGTATGGATTAAGACGAAAATGCAGCGAAATATTAATCCTAGTTCAGTGTCAAGTAGAATTATTTAAAAAAAAACCAAACCAAAAACCAATTGAACCTATTCTGTTATATGGAACTGAAATATATGGAACTGAAATATGGAGGGGGGGNGGGGGGGGGGGGGGGGTTGAAAATACAGGTATAACTGAAATTTAGATTACAGTATTTCAAACATTTGTTAAGAGTAAAAAGCAGCATCCCTACCTACATGACTTATGGCGAGCTAGGTAAACAACCACTCAGCGCAACAGTTATTAAAGAAAGTTCATGTTTTAAAGCAAGTTAGTTACTAGCAAATCAGAGAAAATATCAGCAAACATTCTAAAGATAATGACCCAAGACCGAATAAAAAAACATGCTGATTATAAATGGTTGAAAAAAAATAGAGAGCATATTGAACGATACTGGTCATACGCATTTATAGTTACAGCAGACGACTGACCCAATTAACAGCGCTTCAGTAAGACGAACCATGCAAGATCAAACCATAAAAAGGATTTGTAGTGGTTGCGGGACTTCTAGTAAAGGAAAACCTATGCATTTTTGAATGACAAATGGAACCTTGAATTTTATTTAACGGTACTAGGCAATAAACAAATAGAAACACTCACTAAATTTAGAAAATCACATCATTAATTCCTAGTCGAGACAGGCAGGTACATTAAAGCACCATATGAACAGATTAAAGAACATGCAGTTTTTGTCCAAACATAATAGGAGATGAAGTTCATTTACTCACTAGAATGCCCTCAATTTACTCCGGAAAGAAAGAAATACATAGATAAGATAAATTTTACTAGATCAAATATGCTGAAGTATAGGAAGCTGGTGCAATCAGAGAATGCCATGGAACTTAAAAGCTTATATTGCTTTATGGGTATTGTAATGAAATCTTTTGTTTAGGCCACTAAAATGAAATCTAACCCGGTTTGCTTGTGCCGTTTCTATGCAAAGTGTCGTCAATTTGTGATTATGTGTCCTCCTGTATCATGCGTTTATGTACTTTTTTGTTCAATAAGCTTTCAATAAACTTGTTAAACTTGGGAGATACTGCAGACTTGCTGGAATGGATAGAGTAGTTATTCAACAGATATCAACTACAAAATGTCCGTCTCAAATACATGTACGCATTAGTGTACGGTGTGTATTTGTGTGTTTGAGAAGTACAGAGAAATATGTGTGTGTGGGGGAGGGGGGGGGAGGNGGGGGGGGTGGGTGAGAAAGGGTGAGAGGAAAAGACAGTGTGTGCAAGTCCATGTGAACATGGGTGTATCTGCACGCATGAGTATTTTTCTTAATGTATTTCTGTAAACATATCAATGAGGTATTTTCAGACGGGTCAGTTACACCACGTGATCTAGGGATTGCTAGGCTAATCATATATAAGCAGAGCATGTAAACAAACCAACGTGTGAGCAAGATTTCCTAGGTCACGTGATGGAGCTGAAAATACCTAATTATAATCACTGTCACAAAGACACATTTCCCTTGTATCGTATCTTATCTTAAACTAGCACGAAAAGCATGTACTCTTTGCGGCAGTCTTTGGTGTTAAGATCGGAACATCTACGGACATCTTATCTGAAGTGCAGTCATTATGTGTTACATATAACAAGTAACACTCTTTTAGATACTGACGTAACACGTGGTCTTTTAACATGTGGTGATGTTTTTGTCTCACTATAAAATGTCAGTGTTACCATCAAGGTGGGTGAATACTGGTCAGATTTTTGTAAAGTGACTAAGCCCATTTCTATACTAGAGTTCATAAGTATTTCCCTGCCAACATAGAAATTCTTTTGTCCAATAATTCATGTCCAGACTTCTTGATGAGTACCCCTTGATGTTGTTGTTGTTGATCATGATGGTTATAATGATGATGATGACGATGATGATGATGATGATGATGATGATGATGATGATGATGATGAAAGATATGATGATGACAATGATGATGGGGGTGGTTATGGTGATCAAGTTACCTGAATACTGGCCCCAGCAGCATACCATATGGAACCACTAATGCCATACTGTAACAAAAATAAGCCACACTGTCAGCTGAGTTATTTTTCCCTGATTCTACTGTACAATTTCAGTCTAGTATAGCTGCGAGCGCTTTTGGATAATGAGACCCCCATAGCTTCCAGTGCCCCGTAAATCTTCCCGTGTGGACATCATTGTATCCGATTGACCACAGTGGCAAGTAAACAGACACATTCATTTTAGCTGTTATCAGAAAAACGATATTCGAACGTGTACTCTGACAGCATCAGTCTCTATGATAAAGGTTGGAACAAATTTTATCCAAACCGTCATTGAATAAACGAGAGGGTTAGTGACCGGAAATCTTGATAGACAGACTTGGAGGGTTAATTTGTATTGTTACTGGATTAACTCGTTTCGTTGCTGGATTGTTCCGTAAATAGATTACTTTGCTTCGTAAACGGAACCGGCCACGTTTTTACCAAACCTATGTAGGCAAAATTATCCATCGGAAAATATGAAACGAAATTTGTCGACTGTACTTACATTAAAAATTGTTCAGGTTACAGAGTTTTGAGAGCCTGCGCGTTTACGATAGGATATCTTACCGTCCTAAGATTTTACATTTACTCGTCATACTGAACGCCCCTAAAAGGTGCATTCAGCACCAATGCACTGATGTACATCTCATGATGGTAACAGATCCCATCGTTAATACGCAAACTCTGCATGTTAAACGCTGTTAAGGATGCAGGCAGCACCAATGCATTGACGTGATTCTTACGATAGGAGGAAATCCGATCGTTTATGTGTAAGCTCTCGTCTGTTCATAAAATCGTAGTTCCTTCTATGTGCGGTAAAATTTTGATTAATATATATAAACACGAAGACAATCCCTTTCGTAACTGCATTAAATACAACCAAGCCCACCCCCTTCCACTCCCCGGAACCGCCATCCTTTAAGGCTATCTGTCATACCTTAGCTGTAACGGCCGAAGACTGCAGCAGCGTCGCCGCCCATGTCCACTGGGAGATTACCGTCGTGGCTGTCAGGCCAGCATTGACGTTGCCGCCCGCGTCGAAAGAAGTATCCAGGTTGTTCTAAAGAAGATAATCAAATTCAGTTAGAGCAGGTTAAAATGTCAGTCATGTTGCGGAGGACATAAAAATTCATCCAAAGAATGTAGTACAGTAGTAGGGCTTAAAAACAAACACTCGGGAGCATGCTGATTTCACTGTTCATGTACTCTCTATGTTTCTCAGTACTGTAATAAATCTACTTTGTAGGTCGATAGATGTTTCCTCCTTACTTTTTGGCCTCCTTCGCAAATTCAAAGTCTAAAGGGCATTATTATTTATTGCCTGTCTAGTCCAGTACTCATTTTTATTAGAAATGCCACCATTTGCCTCTACGTCAAAGCATCAATTGATCAAATTTCACTTAAAACTTCTTTACTGGAAGCGCTGTAGCTATGTGGTACCTAACACACTAAGGGGACATAATAACTTCTAAGGGCGTAATTCCTTCAGTATAGAATTTCTTCAATCATCGTTTTCTCAGATTTTTTTTCTCTAATGCATGGGGAGATCCCAGCTTCTTTAAAATACTACAATTTATCTTGGGCTAGAATACGCTAGATGAAAAATTTTCCACTTCAAGACAATACGCACCTTCAGCTTTCATATCATACACGTAACCTTATTTAGCCCCAAAGCGATTTCAGCCTTTTTAAAAATTTTTTCCTAGCTGCAAGATATTTTGATTATCTATTATGGAAAAGACACAAACTGATTTGATTTCTTCTGTATTATCAAAATAAATTTTAAAGAACGCATATTATGTCGTTGCTCAGGTTTAGCGGCGATAAGAACTTCTATACGGTAGTTCTAACTATAGCTGTTAGCAATATAGTGGATAGCCATTTAAAAAAACCAAACTCATTAAATTCAATGATGCAAACTTTATGCAATGGAAATGTGTCTCACAATAACAGATGGATCTTTTGTTCAAATACTGCAAATTCAAATACTTAGGTGTCCAAAATTGAAATACTTCTGCGCTTTATTATTTGTTTTCTCATGTATTTTTTTCCCCTTTGACTAATCTAAGGCAACTAAAGGCATGCAAGAGCTACAGATAACTCAAAATTTAATCTTAGCCTGCACTAATCAATCGTGTGGTAATTACCATCATAAAGAGCTGATAAGCTGAAGAAAGCATTTATATTAAGCGTTAGTATATATTAGCGCCTAAGTAGTATGTAATAACCGGAAATAATTCTAGAACAAAATATAATAGTCGAAACCAAAAATAATGTCCTGAGTATCCGTGTTTACGTACTAAGCGTGTCTGTATTCAGTGTCCTCTCACTGAACAAATGTTTTATGTAATTCTATGGAAGAAAAGCCTTGACCCGTATCGATGCTCATATTATGTTGGTGCGAGTATCTGGTTTCATAATCCATTCCTGAGCTGGTTCGTAGTCTTCGGTGGAGTGCAAATTAGTTCACACAATAAATAAATGAGGTCAGGAATCGATTACTCTTCTACGAACAAACTGATTAATGTAAATTATACAGACTGTGGATGTCATACTGTGTACCAAAATCGGATCCATTTGTCACTGGTGTTTTTCTCAGAATGAGAACAAAGTTAATGCCCATTATGAGGACAAAGCCATTTGTACAGTAGAAAGGCTTGTTGATTTGTTGTTCATCATCACCATCATCTCATCACCATCATCATCATTTGGAACACATTAAAAAAATTAAAAAGTTTTGTCCAAGCTAGCGAATGATTAAGAAATGCACTTTAATACTTAAAATCCAAAATAGACTTCTATAATGATATAAAATAATTACAAATTTTTCGAATCAAAGAAGTGATTCTTCATCAGGTGAAATATAAAATGAAATCATCATCATCATCATCATCATCATCATCATTTGGAACATATTAAAAATAAATGAAAAAGTTCTGTCCAAACCAGCGAAGAATTACATCATCATCATCATCATCATCATCACCACTGTTAAAAATAATGACATTTTAAAACCTTACTGTCATCCCATAATAATCTGAAACTGCTTNTTTTCCTTCCCCCCTCCCTACCGCCGCCTATAACATAACCCTATTTATATATCGGTTGCACCAATGTTTCTCATCTAAGATCCCGGTTTCTTTAACGGCAATGAATTTTTCCTTCTTTCTATTTCGATGGGATGATTAACTATTGCCCTTCACAGAAAATGAGTCTGGTTACGATTACCGTTAATAAATCTCGCCAACATGAATGTGCTATACTGTAACAAGACGCCGGTATGTCACCCACACTGACACTACCTTTTTCCATTCTTAAGCAGTGACGGCATCATTACGATGCAAGCTTGAATTCATTCTGCACTTATCTCTCTACTTTAGATCGTTGGCTAAGATCCCGATCCAGCTGAGATCCCGCTCTACTCGTCTCCCGAGCACCGCAGTGTTAGCTGAGATAATACTGAGCAATTCCAGCACACTGCCAGGTCATTTAAGCCAATTTCTGTAAAGCTTTGACCCTAATATACTACCAAACTTTGCAGTTTCTTGAACCCAGTTTCTGGACTACGATCGTATAAGCTTCAATCCGGACGATACAGGTATAAAGGAGTCGGAACCAGATCATAGCAAACAGTACACTATGCAAAATATCCCAGTACATGAGATTCGATGTCGCCACTGAATTTGCCAGCTAGGCCTACAGGTAATCATTCTGTGCGCCACTAATTATCACCCCATTGGTACACAGGCGTCTAGTGTTCCCACAATCAGTATCACGAATAACTCACCATAGTGCAGTAGCAGCCTACCAAAGCTCATTCTATTAATGTAGGCTATTTTGTTCGACTAGAATGTACCAAGAACTATAACTTAGTCAACAGTTATTGTCATGGGGCCATAGATTAGATTTACAGTAAACCGGCGAGCAATCTAAGCGGACCGTCATAATTACAGTTCAGTGCACATGATGGCACTTCGTTTAACTGGAACCTACACTTAATCAGAGCTCACTTTTTTATCGCAACAGTATTCAGGTAACAATGTGAGATTCTTTTTTTTTTTCAATAACCAGTAGGGACTCCGTAATATTTGAACATGTTTGTTCGTGAGAGGGAAACGACAAGTACAACCACAAAGGTGATAGATTAATTTTGTACTCTGGCATCTCGCCAGTACAAACATGCCTTTGATAATTGATTCGTTCGTAAACACCACTCCTCATGCNCCATCAGCAGTAAGCGATAAAGAGATAGAAGGCATGGCGTACTTTCTCTTCCCTTAGAAATGTATAGCAATTTTTCTCTCTCTCTCTCTTTCTCTCTTTTTCTTTCTCTTTCTCTATCGTTGCAATCGCAGTGGCGGCTCCTATCGAAAGGTTTGCTAAGGAGGTGCAGCTCCTCCCCCCCCCTCCNTCCATCATCCCCCATCCACTCATCATCCCCAAGCCGCCACTGCCCCCAAGCTAACTCAGTTCCCAGGGACCATTTCGATCTGATCGCCGCCTGTTACCTTATGAACCGGAAGTAGAATTGGCATACATGACTGGAGGTGGCGTCTGCATTGAAAGAAATGGGGATTATCGAGATTAGCGAAATTAACAAATAAACGAGTTTAAATAGTACTTTGGTGTAGTTTTGAATCCTCAAACCCACAAAAAGATCCATCTGAATTCAAAAGGAACCACTTGAATTCGGAGGGAGGCTGTCTACAAAACCTTCAGGTCAGATGATGCGCAAAGGGTTGAGGTATGTCCAATCATTAATAGATTATAGAGCGAATGTATTTCCTTTTCAATCAAAAATAAACTCGCGGTTTAATGACACATCTCTTTAACTGATATGTTTTCCACATTCGAGGGTATTTGCGATTAAGCAGAATCGACTAACTGTAGCTACGGAACATTTACTTTGCTCAGCTTATAAGTATCCAAAAACAAATCCTGTCCGATGATTACAGTGAATGGGTCAGGTTGTAATTAAATTCTATAGCTGTGTGTAATTCTCATAGATATCAACAATTAATTACTAGCGAGAGAGATTTAGGCCAGGGTTGTCTATATTATTATGAGAAGCGCTGTCGAAGCGTTAGTCTATAGTGTTGGACACTAGATGAAAGAGTAAAGGTCGTTGGTTCGATTACTGCAGAGGTCTTGTAATTACCAATTCATTTCAGAATGTAATAGAAAATCTCTCTAGCTAATTCAAACATAGGCTATTATACAACTGTTAATAATATTATTGATTGGTTAACATACTCTTCCGTCACTCCAGCTCTCCATGATCATTCATACTATCATTCACCCTGACTTTATATTCACTCACACTTCTTCTGTACTTTTTATCTCGCATCACTGTCCCCGTTAACTCTTCTAAATGTTCACATACTTCCCCTTCTTCTCTCCCCTTCCTACTTAACCACATACACATACGTACACGTGCCCAAACGTACATACACACACCAACACAGATAGACAGGCAGACGAACAGACAGACAGCAGAAACATACACAATCTCACACCCAATACACGCACACATACTCTCACACACACACACACACACACACACACACACACACACACACACACACACACACACGAACAGACAGACAGCAGAAACATACATAATCTCACACCAAACACACACACACACACACACACACACACACACACAC
>JAWQUT010000026.1:2671572-2706965 GCA_033807755.1 Ellobium chinense | reverse complement strand
GTGGTAAAATTGGTACCTGGCTATAGACAGTGGTAAAATTGGTACCTGGCTATAGACAGTGGTAAAATTGGTACCTGGCTATAGACAGTGGTAAAATTGGTACCTGGCTATAGACAGTGGTAAAATTGGTACCTGGCTATAGACAGTGGTAAAATTGGTACCTGGCTATAGACAGTGGTAAAATTGGTACCTGGCTATAGGCAGTGGTAAAATTGGTACCTGGCTATAGACAGTGGTAAAATTGGTACCTGGCTATAGGCAGTCAAAGATATTGTCCGACTGCTTGTGATCAGCGCCTGTAAATGGCAACGGCACTGTATCCTCAAGGGGAGCTGGGTATGCTTTTGAGTGATGTGGTCAGCTGGGTTACTAATAAGGTGAAGATGCATATGAGAGCATTGGGCTTGATGCGAGACTTATAAATCTAATTATTGTATTACTTCTGTCTAATGCGCTCAAAGTAATCTTATTTAAGTATCAGGGTCACATTATTAGTACAACGGTGTCATGATATTGTAGACTCTTATTCAGAATTCACAGCGGTAACACACGAATCTTATAGTCAGTATAAATATTCAATATTCTGGTTGATTATTATAGCAGCTTTTTTTTTTTTTTTGCGAGGTTGTAATCTTTTGCGAAGTTCGCGAATTGAGCCCGAGTAACGAAAATTACACCCTGATAAAAAGTGGAAAAAAACAAACAAACCACAAAAAGATTTTCAAAGTTGTTTCAAATGCCTTAGTACATGTACTAGTAATTAATTTGTATAGGGGCGGTAATATAAACGGAAAATGCAGATGTGGCTGTTTCTTGTTACCATCTCTCCTGTGGCCGTATGCATACTGCAGTAAGCACCAGGAACTCCCAAAACATCAGTAGGGAGCGTGGCCTTGCGATTTGTGAGTCGTACTCAGAAACTGAAGACTTTCAAGTCTAAGATTTATGTGTTTGGCTCGCGAGCTGGGCAGTTTACGTTATAGTGTCCTTGGGAAAGACACTTCACTTCCATTTTTTCACTCGACTCAGGTGTAAATGAGTACCTGGCTTTAGAGCTGGGGGTGAGGGCGNGTGGGGGGGGGGGGGGGGGGGGGGGAACAGGGCACTGCACCGCTAGCGACCAGCAATAAATTTGTTATGTATTTCATTTGTGATACCATGTATTACTATGTATTAGTATTGCTCTATTTATGAACGAAATGTATAACATTGTATGACATTTGTAACACAATTTCCCTACGGTGTAAATAAAGTCGTATTTTCATTTTTTTAAAATTTTCACGACAGTTAACGCAATATTCTGATTAACGCAAGGATTATATACTGAGGATCTTCGATTATCGGAAGTTTCCTGTTTCGCAGTAGCATAACATCACTTCAGATTATTTCATACTTCTCCTCTCATACACACATGATAAAATCATGATACAGAGTTCATGAAAACTAGATCCTGGTGAAAAGCAGTCTCCTATTTTTTTTTAAATATGAAAACAAGATCGTTACGAAAGAAAAAAAAAGCCTCAGTATTTGTTTATGCTTGTAGCTGAAAGTTTAAACGTCCAATGAAAACGGTCAGTTGAAAAAAAAAAACTATGGCCGTATTCATTATCCTTACGTTAGCTTACGCAATGTGGTAACCACGCGAAACTCCCAAAACACTAGACTATTAGTGTTAACTGTGTCATGGCAATACGTTAATTAAGACAAGTATTATGCATACGGCCACTGCCCTCTCTTTGACCCGTGTCTTTCTGGAAACAAAAACACGCCCGGTCAATTTATGAAAATACATCCACCTTGGGAAAACCACCATCACACTGTGAAGCTACAAGCCAGGAGATGTCAAAAAACGCCGCGGGGAATGATAATAGTGCTGTTGACACCTGCAGTATCGCATCATTGGAACTAGAGTGGGTGGAAGTGTGAAGAAGCGTGTGGGAGAGAGAGAGAGGGGGGGGGGATAATGAAACAGATGCGATAGGACATAAAAGCTCGTATTCAAAGGGGACAGTGTTGCTACCATATACCACAGATGTACTAAATATAGTACATCTATAGTTGCTGCTGGCAGGGATTTTCCCTTATGATAAGGAAACATGGCTTTTCACAGGGTGAAGGGAAAACCTAAAACTGTAAAAATATAGGAGAAAATAGGGGACATTTTTTTCTCTACTAATCTCTACTCTCCCAGAAGAAGTAAAACAAATAATTTTACCTGGAACTGAACAACAGACAAGTTTAGACTAATATAAAAAATTTATTGAAATTAATTTACGTTACAAGTTAAACTTCCCCTATGGCGTGTGCATAGTCTATGAGTTAATTAACGCATTGTCTTAACTACGTTTAATGCCACTGATGTTTTTTTTGGGGGGGATGGAGGAAGGGGAAGGGGGGAGGGGGTACATGGTTACCGCATTGCGTTAAATAACCCAAGAATTATGCACATGGCCACAGGACTTTTAAGTTATCATACAGTCTACAACAAACAGAAATAGAACAATTCAGAGACTTAGTGCGACAACAGAAACAAGAAAGCGAGTGGGAACAAGAATAGTTATGAGTCATACGCAGCTCAGAGTTATCACACCGCGCTTGCACACTCTATCACATTCTCTCTATCTATCTTCCTCTCTCACTCTGTCTTCTCTTTTTCTGCTGTCGTTTTTCATATCTTAATTTGCATATTCTCTACTATTTTCTCTGTCTCTTTGAAACTCTCTCTCTCTCTCTCTCTCTCTCTCTCTCTCTCTCTCTCTCTCTCTCTCTCTCTGATCGTTTATCACAGTCTTGAATGGGAGACCAGAGACTACATGTAGGGCGATACGACAATACGCACTATACACTATAAGGGATTGTGACAAAAGAGACCAAGTACATTGGGTTTTTTTTTAGCGAAATGCAAATTTAATAATAAAATTATGTAGGTGTAGGACAGACATTCTCTGGGTGTGGAAATTTGCACGTAGGCCTATATGAAATATGTACGTGTATAGTTGTCTAAATAGAATTAGCCAAAAGTTCAAACTGTTGGATCAGAGCCAAGAAGTCCATCACACGGATCTGCCCTTTATGCGCTGGTCATACTATTCCTGGGAACACCGGAACCTGAACTATACGATACTATTTTATACCCCTTTAAAATCACGGAAATGATACACATGGTTCCCCGAGCCATTTTCAGTAATGTGACATCCATATATAATCCGCTCGGCGAAAGTGCGGCGTAAATCCAGGTCTGCCTCTCCATTCCAAGTGTTCCTGCTTTATTTATTGATACAAATTAACCACGGCGCCATTCTACAGCTACGCTCAACTGAATGTGAGACCATGACTGTATCCGGGGCGCAGCTACGCCCACTAGCGTATCTCCTAAGCTCGTATAAATGAAATACGACTATTTACGGCTCAGGATCTTCTCTGTCCCATTTTCGCTTGTTCTTTCCAGGAGGTCAAGTGGTAACGATCATCTGGCCAGTGGACGTCCATGCATATTTCATAAATGGCCAGAGATGCGCAGTCGTTGCTGAAACACTAACGAATCAGATGGTAATGGAGTAATATATTGTCATAGCTTGCCATTTTGGCATCTCGTACTTTGTCAGTGTGAAAAAAATTTATGCTCTCTTTCAACTGACAAATATTTCAACGCATTACCTTCATCTCTCAGCGACCCCCCGCGCCCCCCCCNCCCCCCCCCCCCCCCAAAAAAAAAAATAAATAAAAAAATGACCCTACATCATTCCCACTTTATCTTTTAAGACCATACACACACTTCACCTTTAATATCTGAAGTTGGTACGGGGTCCTGTTTTAACTGGCAATATAACACATTTAAAGCATCTCAGCTCCCCCACACCCCCTTTTCACCCCACATTATGCGCGATTTATCACTGAAGATCACACACACACTTTCTCATTAATCTCAGAAATCGCTATGGGGTCCTGTTGTAGCTGGCACTGTAATGGAGTTTTTCACTTCGAATATCTAGCTACCACTTGTATACAGCGACCATTCGCGAAGGCGACTGCATTTCAAGGACGATTCTTCACATTTCATAGGCCATTTGACCTCCATGTGCGACCATCCGCCTCGATTACGACACCCATTCTCATGTCCGCAAGTAGTGGAAAACATACGGGAAAACACTAAAAGGGATCATTAGTTGGACAATTGAGAGCTTGCGCATTAACGATGGGATCTCTTTACCACCGAAAGAATTACTTTTGTGCATTTGTGTTGAATGCACCCATAGTAGGGCTTAAAATGTAGAGTTAATGTAATTCTTACGATTATAAGAGATTCCATCGTTAATGCGCAAAATCTCAAAAGTGACGACTATTCAGTAGTTTGGCGACTATTCAAAGGTGATAAGAAAGAAGCTTTATAATTTGACTATATGATTTGTCTGTTGTAGAAGTACTTTACCACAACCCCAAACTTGCGACTAAGATATAACTTAAAAATTAGCGGGGAGAAGTTCTTTTTTTTTTTTATTCTTCTCATAGAAAATCGATCTGGTAAGGCTGTCACCTGCTTAGGATATTAAAAAAAAAAAGACAGTCATCATTTATAGGTTCCATGGAAAAATCAACTCAGCTTAATCAAAACTCCTTTGGAATTCCCTTGGGAGTAGAGAAGAAGTTGCATTAAACGGACTTTTATATAGAAATTTAGCACTTTGTTGCGTGGAAAATGATTGCTGCTAAGCCGTTCCCAAGTTTATTGAAAGCTTATTGCACAAAAGAAAAATTGCGATTATCTGGGCTGCGACCAAGCGGAGTAGATTGTACTATAAACTCAGAGGCCAGATTACTTGGTAGCGTTCTTTCTTCTCCTTCCCTCTCCTCAGGAGCACACACTGACGCTGCCATTTATTTTATCATGGCTTGCCTTTAGCCTTGGGGCTATAAAGCTTTCACTGCCAGATCCACTGTACGGAGTGGATAATCAAGAGAAATGAAATTTTAATGCTCTCGAAAGGCATTTAATGCACTAGCATGGTAGAACGCAGACGGCCTGCTGAATCTGAATCCACAGGTCACGTTGTTCCACATAATATACGTACATAGCGCGCACTTCTTGCAATGGACCTCGAGCGTTTAACAAAAATGGCACAGCATTTTCACATTTATACACGGGCATAGGCCTCGATTTAACACACACCTTCCATATCTACACACCTTTGAACATAATCAAGCACACAAGAAATCATGGTAGAAATCATATCAGTCAGAGAGTCTAGCTTAATTTGATCCAATCCCCTCCACCGAACGTCATACCACGGCCTCTCTATTTTTTTTTCTTACTGCTTTATACCTGTTCTGACATCGGACGCACAATAAATTCAAGATTTATTATAAATTGTCTCACAACGTCATCTTTATTTCAGAATTATTTAACGTCACTCGTGGATTTCAGACAATCATTGGTTTTCTGACTCACTTCAAAATGTCAAAGTCGCAATAAATCTGGCACCTTCTCTATTCTGGGAAGTCAAGTGGGACTTAAATTTCTAAATCGAAGGGACAATAGTCTAGGCACGTTCTGCCAGTAGATTCCAGACGACAGTAATGAAGACCGAAGAGCGACTGACGCAGAGATAAGAATTATGATATGTAAAGGATAATATTATTTTAACCATTTAAATAATAACTGTATGTATAAATTCTTGAGAGTGAGTTAAAATCAAAGTGCATATGAATGACAACATACTACTTGTAATAATACAATAATAATAAGGATACAGCTTTAGCAAAAACACTTAATTAATTTCAGCCATTGTTACGTGCTTCCACAAACGATACAGTTAAGAGTCTGTGATGGCATCTCTGACTATCGTAAGAATTACATTAACCCTGCATTTTGAACGCTGCTAAGATCCATTCAGCACCGATATACCAATATATTTCTTACGATGGTAAGAGATCTCATCGTAAATGCGCAAGCTCTCAAGTGAAGTTTTGACAAATGGTATGATAAGCCACTTGTGCTTTGAACGTATCTTTTGAAATGCTCATACCAAGATACCTACTGGTATTTCGATCTGTTTGCAGAGGGTAGGATGGAGTTGTTACACTATCTTCACAAAATTGTTCAATCTGTAGCATCAAACCTTGAAACAGAGACAAAAGCGAATGTTTTTAAATAAAAATTTATTATTGTATTGTTATTTCAAATCTTTATAGTTATCACTTCGGCTAGGGAACTCTATTGCCATTTTGTGATTCACGGATACTGAAAATTTTACAAGGTGCTCCAAACTCGCTTAGAATAGAAGATTCAATGTTCAACACGAATCTCCATTAAGTTTCCCTATAAGGTCTTCTCTTAAAATCGAGAGAACTTTCAACTCTTTTATGTACAACCAAGAACGAAGGACATGACAGCCTTGCAATGTTCAGGGATTACATTAACTCAACATGAGATAAAAGATAAAATCAATCTTTTTGTGCCTTAAAGGAAGTACATGACATGTCATTAGAAGGAAGATTAGGACTTGTAAATAGTACATGAGTAACAGGATAATATGGAGATTAAGCCTGCGATTTCCTGCCAGAAAATGACGGAGTCTGTCACACGTAAAAAATGCGAGGTAATAAAAAAAATGGAAATTGCTTGTGCTGGTTTCCACTGTATAACACAATTACGCTTCACACATTAAGTAAGCTTCCGGATATAAGAGAGAAAATCATGAAGATCTAAGAGAAGCTTTTCGTATGGCTACATTAGGCCAGTCGATGCCCACATTTCATTCACTTCGCAGGATTGTTTTCCCATTAAAACGCTTGTTTATCAATAGGCTAACTATGAACATTCCCCAGTCATTCAAACTTTCGGGCGTCACGCTTAGGCATTTGCAAATACGATTGTTTTTCTGTGTCCTGGCTGGCTGATTCGGAAAACTGAAGTGGCCAGCAGGCAAATTTCTGTCGCTTCGGTTACAGGCAATGTTTCAGTAGAATGCATGGCCGTTACGGTATTCCTGGATCACTATCAAAATCGTTCAACTGCGTGAAATTTGTTTTTCATTTAAGACGCCTGATATCGAAACAAATAAATAACAGTCTATGGTGGGTGTGTGGAAGATCAGAGATCGGCCCATTGTTACGCGTCATAATTGCAATAAACGATCAAGAGGCCATGATGTATTGTTTTCTGCTTCACTACTCCTGGGAACCAGTTTGAACCAAAAAAAAACAACAAACAAACAGCTTGCACATTAAAAATGAGATCTCTTACTATTTGAAGAATTACACCAGTGCAGCGGTGCTGAATACACCCCCATCGTTAATGCGCAAGCTCTCAACTATATTCCCTTGACATTCACCCCCATAAATGTTCAAGTCAATAATCTTTCTACTCCAGGGGTCAAGAACGTCCAAAGAGTAGGGCTACGTTCGTTTGGTCCCCGCGAGTGAGTCAAAGGGGCGGTCATTTCTATTCTGTGGACGGGCCTAAACAAAGGAGATAACAGTCATGGGCAAGCTAAGATGTCTGGGACTGATGCGGAAGAGCCAGAAAATAATGCACTGATTTGGGAGTGGTATTTGGCATACTTATATCTCTGACTCATTTATTAGCATACGCACCTCCGTTCGTTCTTGCAACCTCCTCTTCCGATACAAGGCCATTGACAAACAAACGTTCTGCTAAAAACTTTGAATTTTACAAATAGTGGCTGTCATTTTACTGAGCTCCAATTCTGGTGTGTGCTAGAGATTCCCCTAACTTTAGATGGTGCGCACACTTTCCCGCCACGACTAACGCGTAGCAACCAAAAACATACCTTTGTATTTAGCAGCTTCAGATTTACGAAAAAACGACTATATGCCAGAAGTACGCTTTCATGTTGCTCCTCACCTCGTTCATTAATCAGTTTGGTATAAAAATAGCTCTCTCAAAAACGGTTTAAGTTGAGGATAAGTATTCCAGATGAGAAGATAAGATAGAGAACAGACAGATCTGTACAAAACAGGCCAACTGGTCAATTTGACCTAGTTAAACTGGAATATATTTTCCGTAAAATGGCAGATATGCCGTCTAAACTTGCTACTTTTTGAAGTAAATGAGAGTCAATTTACATTAGGGATGAAGAACGGCTTTTTTCAACAAATATCATGCATACTTAGAAACACCATGGATGGGAGCATGAGCATAGCCCCTTTCGATAATAAATTCATTTCATTAGACGACAAAATATACACAATGAGGCATTTCGAAGATGTTTTTTAAGAATTGCAAAAAATCTGGAATACGCACATATCACCGTGTCACGAGATTTACAAGAATGGCGACCTTTCACGATTTCCATTATACTGAATACCAGTGAAGACATTAAAAGCTATTATCTAATCATCTCAACAAAAATATCTCTTGACTGCTCGCTGTTCCAACGTTGTTAGGGATCGCCATGATTACTGACGTCAAAAATGCGTACACATTCCATGTTTAGCATTTTCCAATAAATCCAATAAACAATGAACAGAAAAAAAACAACAGTAGAAATACCTAATCATAGTCTGCAGCGGTTTTCCCAATATGGAATAAGCTCATCTCTAAAAACTTTCCACAGGATCGATCTCTCAGTGTGCTCTTTCACGGTAGAAAACTATTAATGGTACATTAGGTGAAATCCAGCCCTATAACACCTTTGTATAGAACTTAAAAGTTTTCCATCTTTCCTTTTGAGTCAGTCTCTGGACCATAACTACTCCCATTTCCGAGATACTTAATTTTATGCTCCATTTGTTAATAAATGGCCCGCTCTATGAAGCGGACGTGGGCACAGGTGAGTAAGACGTGAGAAGACCTCACGGAGTCCTATCTGCAGACACAACCATGCCACAAGGAGCAATAGCTCGTGGTACGAGGTATAAAAGGCACTGAGACCCGGTTAATTAATGAAGAGCGACGCACCATGAACCGTTTTTATCTCTTGTCCTGCTGTAAAGTTGCGATTTTGACGCACACGGTCGTCTTTGTGTACGACAACACAATCGTGCTAAGTACGTATTACTGACCAGCTAGGAGTATGTCACCTTTGGTCAATGCCATGTTTGGTCACAACCCAGTTGTCCACCATGGTGAACCATCAGGTCTATTAATAATTAATAATTCAATTTTATGTCCCTAAACTTCTTTATCGGAAAGGCCTGACTACAGTGGTACCTAGCATTGAGAGGTGATGCTCACATTGTCCATTTATCTCAAGAGTTAAGCTAGGTCAGTCAATGGCAGAACGCAAATGAAAGTGCGCAGAGCTTACAAATCAATGAAGCCTTGAGAAAGGACAGAAAAGAGCTCCTGAAAACGTAAAACAAAAGAACAGAAAATCTTACAGGAAGACTGCATCGTCCTACAGACCATATTAAATCATACGATACCCTACTATTCCAATAGAACAGTCTTTCAAGCGTCTGTCATAATGATATAACGCCTCTGCTGGTCCCAGACAACCCACAAGGTTTCATTATCCAAAGTCAGAATTGTTACACCTACTGCACGCGTGGCGGCTATAAGCTTACGTCAAATGCGTTCTAGCCACATGGCCAAGCTGTCTAGCCAGTGCTCTACTGACGGGTGATAGCATGTTGGTATGAATGTTTAAATGGACTCGTTCTAAATCCTTCTCGCACGCGAGGTTTAGTCACGTGATCCAGGAAGTTACATTGTAAACAATGGCGGAGCCGGCGTATGCTTCCATACAAACTAAGCCGCTTTTGCTTAGAGATATTACATTTAGATCTACAAGAATATTGGAGTACACAACAATATTAAATGATGCCCATGGTATACAGAACTGTTAAATGCGACCATCATTAAGGGTCAGAGGCTTTTCAAAGAGAACTTTGTTACAAACATCGGCTTCAGTCGACCAGCAGCCGACGTCTTCCTCATCAGGGCAAAAGTCAAGGCAGAGATGAGAAAGGCAGTTAACTACCATGTGACATGCCGCATAAAACATGAAGGCGAGGTAAGAAAATTTCTTTAATCTTTGACTGCGTAGATCAATACATCTAAACTAGATGCACTACAGGTAGATATGAGCTCTTATAACAAGCGATGGATGGCGATGCATTATCAGTCACGGACATCAGCCATCGACTATGCGGAGTAAAGGGCATGGCATTGGTATAAAATAGTCAGCATGTCTAATGTTGATATTTTCTTATTAGCCTTTGGCAAAGATAAGGAAATCTAAATATGTGTGAATGGATGGGAATGTCTCTATAGAGGATGCCTGAAGAAGGTGGAGTGATCACAGTCTTAGATGCTAGATTTATCGTGAGGCTTGAGGTGTTTGAACAGTTTGGTTCAACTAATTTTTAATAAGTTGTAACCTGATCCTAGCTTGGTAGACAAGTTGGTTTTACACAGATCTAGACTAAATTTAGGGGCATGAGGCCATTAAGACCATTAGTTAGAAAATTGTTGCTATTTTTAGAGATTGCCATGTTTTCCGCTGGTTACTGGATGCTGTTTCTTTCTGCTGTTTTTGTGTGTATGTGTGTGTGTGTCCCTTCATTGACTACAGCTTCGAGAATTGTGTAATAATTTCTCATAACAATATTTTTTGTTTTAGGTGGAGATTGGTTCATGTGAGTGTCATGGAGGCCAATCACCTGCCTGCTGTAAACATGTGTTTGCCCTTCTTGCAGCAGTTGAGGACTACAGGTATGCATTCATTCAGCCAGCTGATGAAAAGCAGTTTTGTGTTTTGTTCACATTTTACTACTACTGTCCAGATAGTGGTGACTAAAAGCAATCACAGCTGTGTGGGAACAGTGTCTTCCTCAGCAGCTATTATTCCACTGTAATTTATAAAATTATGTGTCGTGAAGCAGAATATTTCAGTGAACTTCCTGTTGTTGTTCTTTTAAAATTTATTTTGTGTTTTTTTTTTTTATAGCAGTACTTGTAAAGCAAGCTCAGCTAGTTATCAGCCCCTCACTAAACTTTTCTAGCTATGTGCACATGTGACATAGACTTTTCCTTCTGTTTTGTGAAATGACTTCATTGTGAAGTATATTTCAGTAAAAAGCTGTTAGAATCTGTTTTGAATTATATTTAAGTCATATTTGTTGTTGTGGGTTGTTATTTTTCATTATTATTATTATTATATTAACACAACATTTGTAATAAAGCAAGTTCACATGACTGTTGTGCAGTGGAATACAGTACCACTTTCCCATCTAGTTGACATCCAGACTTTCGAGAGTTTAAGTAACACCCAAATCATGACATTATTTCTGAAATAACTCACTTTCTCAAACTACACTCTCTGCTTCTCTCCCCCCCCCCCCCNCCCCCCCCCACCCCTTGTACAATTCTTTGCCAGAGGGCGCATCTATTGGTTCTCTCGGAATGCAATAACTCATGTTGTTCTATGTTTCGGCCTATGGATTAAAGAACTCTCGACTCCAATAAATGTGTCCCAACACGCTAATAAAATATCTCGGCCACAATGCGAAGTTCAACCAGGTGGAAAGGCATTTTGTTTTCATTACCATTAAGAAGGAGAATGTGAGCTCGATGTGATATTATCTCGAAAATCTGCCACTAGGGATTTTATCAAGTTCCTGTGAAAAATCAAGTTTGAGAAAAAATGGAAAAATAAACAGACAGACAGACAGACAGACAGACACACACACACACACACACACACACACACACACACACACACACACACACACACACACGAAAATGTTCTGTCCCTATCGGGCATGAAGTCCAGGCCCTCACGGCTTCCAAGATGAACGTGTTATCACTCCACCACAGAGACGCTAATTTAGGAGGCAGCGTAACTGTGTGGCTTGTACAGTTGTACTTACAGTTTGAAGACTTTCAAATTATTTTAAGGTTTGTGGGTTCGATTCCCAAGTCGAACGGTTTGCTTTGTAATATCGTTAGGAGACATGCTTGGCTCCTATTTTTCACTCTGCTCAGTTGAAAATGAGTACCTGGCTTTATAGCCGGGAGAGGGGCAGGAGGATAAGAGGGTATACATAAGATTGCCAAAATTTTGCAACACATAAGCGAGGGATTGGAGTTGATCACGTTCAAAATCGTGTTTTTTTTTTTATCGTATTTGATGCGGTCATATGATGGTAATAGACGAATGTGTTGAGCAAAGAATACGTTTTCTTAATATCGCAACTGATAGTCTAGAATAGAAAAGGCGATCCCTATTTTCTCAAAATTTGATTAACAGCAACAGCAACAACAACAACAACAACAACAACAACAACAACAACAAAAAACCGCAACTTGACTTGACCCCACATCTCCTCTTGCCAAGCTTTTTCAAGGACACGATCGTGATGTTTTTCCCCTGCACTTGGTGCTGAAATGTCTGGTAAAACAATGATGTTATGAGATGGACGTGTTAAAAAAAATAATACGTTTTGTTAATTTCACACTGGTAGTCTAGAAAAGGAAATGTGATCCCCACCCTCTCAAAATTTACACCACCACCACCACCACCACCACCACCAACAACAACAACAACAACAACAACAACAACAACAACAACAACACTCTGCAGTTAGAATTGACGACACGTCTCTACTAGCCAAGTTCTTTTTTTTTTTTTTAAGAAACGAACCGGTACACAAAAGAGTAGAGAACGCCCACTTAACAGAAGTCAAATTCGATATCCAGGAGTGGAAGTGAAAAGATGTAATAAATCAACTGTCACATTCATTCCTGACATTCACAGCGATTGCTCTGGAATTCAAATTTAGCCAATCAGCGTCTGTCTCCACCCTGTCATTCATCCTATGAGCGAGTATTGGATGTCATGACTACTTCCGATGGAATCCAGGAAAGGGGACATTATAATTCTAATGAATGTCTGTCCGGAATCTAATGCCCCTATTTGTCCCCGATAAAAGTCATCTGACAGGATTTCTTGGAAATTTGCATATGATATGTGTAGAGTAATATCCTTAGGTGAGTCGCATGTTGAACTTCAGAATCTAAGCAGTTATGATTTTGCCTAGTTTATAATTTTGTGCTAAGTAAAATCTGACAGAGCTACAGTTTTAAGCTTCCGAAAAAATTTACATGGCTACCAAAAACTTCAAAATTACAAATATCCAGTGGCTTCTGATTATCACAAATCATGGCACTTCTGAATAGCATTATATTACATATTGTTCAATTCTAAAGAACCGGCAAAATTATTCATATTCTTCAGAGTCTGACAGGTCTAAACAGATTTATGACTGTTCTGTGCTAAATGGAGCAGAGCTCTTTTTTTTCTGCCCGCAGTAATCTAATCAGTACTAAGTGTTTTCCTGACTTAAAATATGAGCTTCTTATTTTAGCTACAAGTATTTGTCTACATTTCACAGTCTACCGTATAAAGCATACATCATAATGGTAATCTGCTGTGTAACAAACATCTGAACAATCTTCCACCGAATTTCATTTTTATCGAAACTATCAAGTTTTTCTTCCGTACCTTTTTCAAGGTTCCTATCTAAACACCAAACCACAAATTTTCCAGAGAGTTTGAACATTTTCTGAAACAGATGTGTGTGCTTTGATTCTCTACAGAAATACTCGTTTAACTGGCTTACAGCATTGGAAGCTGTAGTGTTAAGGTCATTTGGATTCACCTTGAAGTGTCAATGTAATGAACTATAATTCATACTATGCTCAAACTCCCACCAACAACTCCCTCTCCGACTTTGAGTACTAGGTCTAAAGCGACTAATTACGTAAACGTTTTTGATTTGCGCCGTAAACTGTGTTCAGTACGATTCGATTTGATCAAAGCGGTTATCTCGTAATAGCTATAATACTGTAATACTCTATAGATCTGATGAGGGAGACAGGTAATTCCCATATGGATTAAACATGCATTGTAGATGAGCGCGACGAAAGCACGTTGTTAGGGAGCAAAATGCTTTAAGGCTGATAACGTTTCGGCTAGAGGGATAAAAGAAGATAAATGAAAATGAAAATATGACTTTATTTGCCCCGTCGGAAATTGTTTTCAAATGTCATACAATGTTTTACCTATCATTCATAATACAAACACATATATATCAATAAACGACATAAATAGTGACTCTATAGACAGAAAGAAAACAATATTCCCATAGGGCCGTAGTCGCACTCGGACAAGATACTTAATTTCAAGTGTCTCTTTCAAGTGTTTGCTAAGTTATTAAATATTGAAGCGGCTCAAGTTTCATAGCACGCAATAGCTAAAGTGTCTCGGGGAATAGCTAAGGTGTCTCGGCCCTGCCCTGAAAGGGTGAGACTGGGGGCAATCAAATCAGTATGAATGAACAGATTTTTTTGTACCTCATTAAAGATTTTTTTCTTTTTTTTTGATGTAGGTCCAAAAGAACCCTAGTCTAAATGGAAGATGTTGAGTGTGATAGTTGTTAGCCCTCAAAATAATTTTTCATCCTTCATAAAGTTAGTTTTAAACCTTTTAAGTGGAAACAGACTACAGCCCGCTGCACACCAAACAACACACCGCCCCGCGACACAACCCACTTGAATACCTAAAGAGCTTGCGTATCACACTGCTTGCACACCACTCTGCTTGCATGCATCATATCACACCTCAGCACCAGATTGTTCTTTTTAATCAGATAGGGTGTCTCTGATAGTCTAGTTTGCAAGTTTAAGGCACAAAAGAAACTCTCGAATATCCCTGGAAATCTAACGGCTTGACTGGGGCTAACAATATATCTCTTATGGTCCCTTCCTACAGCTTTTAGGATAGCTTGCCAAATATGAGAGCTGAACTGCAACGATGTGGAATTATATACTAGACTTACAAGCCTAGCCGACCAGCCACATGTTCTGACATTTACTTATTAGATCCATGACAGTTTACTCTTTGATACACACTCTTTGCGGTGTTACCGAATAGATGTGCGAGCGAGCAGGAAGGTGAGAGGACACAGGCACGCACGCACACACACACCTACTCACGCATTCACAAAGACAGACAGACAGATAGACTCACACACACACCCACTCACTCATGCACCAAGACAGACAGACAGATAGACTCAGACACACACACACAAACACACACACACACACACACACACACACACACACACACACACACACACACACACACACACACACACACACACACATACACACACACAAGAGTCAGTGAAGCGGGAGATTCACTCTGCAAACGCGATTTCCTCCTCTTGAGATATAATTTATCCTTCGTTAATAGTAAAGAAATAGTTAAGGCTACAGAAATAAGCGTGTATTCCGTTAAAAGAAACTGACCAACACTCGTTCCTTACAGACGGATTATCTCAACACTAATAGTGAATTTTATTAGACATTTTTTTTTGGGGGGGGGGAGTAAAGGACGGAAAATGGGGGTGGGGGTAAATGTAAAAATCTTCCTGAAGTAAAATACACCTAAGCCGTAAATTTAGGACTCTATAAAGTGGAAGAAAAATCGTATTTCAAAGTAGTTTCGTCGGAAATCACCTCACATGAAACTTTTGTAGTATGAGGTTTCGGACTAATCAACCGACCAGTTTGGCTCATACGGTGTTTTCCCTTAATCTCCTTTATATGTAATTGACGTCCGACACAATAAACTTATGTTTTCACTGCGCATGCGCGCGTCAGTTTCACGACCTATTAATAAACCCCATAGGGTTACTCTGAATAGCAGGAAGAATAACAATTTATCATCGCTTTCTCTATATTGTTTTCTACAGGCTTCTATTTTCATGGCTTTATGTTTCATTATGATCGTAATTGTTCTAAAAATATTTTTTCATATTCTAAATACTTTACTTTGTTGTCTGCGTGAACATTATAAACAAGCATATTAAAGTGCTTTAAACCATATTGTTTCGTTTCTTGCCATCTGTAGCTTGGAGAGCATTTCAGATCACTTCTAAAGTGGTGAGTACAGGAAGCACTCAGTCTAAAGGAGTCTGCTGTGTCAAGAGTTTAATGGATGCAACATTCCGATAAACGCCACATTGACTGAAAGTATGGATGGATAAGGCAGGCATACAGTAGAAAAGTCACTGAGAGACCCACTGTTATTCGCAGACGAATCAGTCAATAAGGCTGTGGTCCTTAGACTGCAAACGTTCAGGATTACACTCAGATCAAGTTGAATTGAGAGGCTATGAAGAATAGAAATGAGGGCACATAACAAACAAGAGACCGACACCATCAGTATCTTCATCTTAAGACAATTGCTGCAGAGGACTGAACACCTTTGGGTATGTCCAGAGTGCAAGGATGTCGGTTCTGCTAGCCAGTAATAGTAACCAGTGACAGAAATTTGATTTTGATGTCCCTGCACTGCCATTAACATCACACATATTGTGTCAAAATCTCATATCTTTGAACTTAACACATTCATAGTATGATAAAAAAAAACTACCACAAACAAAAAAAAATCCTTATGTAGTTCAACGAAAGCAGCATTTATCGGAATATCGGTCACATTCAGTTTGGCACTTCAGAAAATGTCATTGATGAAAAGGCAAGTGCTCTTTCCCGACATGAACCAACGTCAGACATTCGCTCTAAGCAGTGTCAGTGGCAGGTTCAACAAGTTTAACAAGTTTATTTGAAATAATCCCAGACAAGAACTGTGATACATAGGCGAACGATGCAATATTCCTCGGGACATGAACATATTATCATAAACCATTATGATGTATTACGTTCTATCGAATAAACAGGGCCAGTTTCGGGTGACATAAAAGTTTGTAATTATTTTCGTTATGTCACACATTACATAAATTTGATCTTTGACTCGCTTACAAATACTCTATTGGATGGCTTGGAAACTCCTAGGCATATGAAGATGTAACGGCGTTTTTTTTGTGTAACTATTTTCACTGCCGTGGGGTTTCCCTCCGTTTAGATTTATTAAAAAAAAAATGTTCAGTCTGTTTTTCTTATCGCTTCTCATCGTTCTATTCACGTTTCAGTTTCAGTTCAAATCAATATTTGCATTAAAAGTACTTGAAATGTCACAGTGTTTCTGTGGTCTACAGTTTCATCGATAATTATCAACTGTTTGAATCTACTCTGTTCGCGTAACTGTATGGTTCACTCAGTTCAGTAGTGAGTGATGTGTCTCAAACAGGGAAAAGAATCACTTCAGGTCCTTTTTATGATTAAAAGTTCTTTTATTTTACTAGTTAGAGTTTGTATGATAAAAAGGATCTGAAACTTGTTGTTGTTGTGATATCAGACTTATGAAGTTCGTTCCATATTTATCGTATTTGCTCGCCAGAGGCTCGCGAATACCATAAAATCAATGTATAACTCATTTCATAAACCTCACATCAACCAAACATCGTTCCAGATCCTCTATTTACTCAGTATTGTCTGTACTGAACATTCACTTATACAAGTCATCAGTCATTCCTAGTAGTTAGACTAGTCTTACTTCCATTCATAACTGAACTCTGTCATACATTGCATCACATACACCAGCAGAGCCTTCTTCCCAATAACAGTTTCACTAAGAGCAATTTTTCGAAAATAAAAACAGTTTTCCGTATCTACAGCTTGAAGTTTGTTCTTGGAGTATCTTATCAACGGCCTTGCGTCGAAGGAGTTTTGCAAAATTCAAAGGAGATCTGTATGCTTATGAATGAGGCATGTATATAAGTACTGCAAACACTACTCGCAAGTCAATTCGTTGTTTCCGGTCTCTTCCGCATCATTCACAGCCATCTTGGCTTGCCTAGAGACTAATACTTCCTTTGCTAATGAAGGGATGTGGCTTCCCAATTTTCTTAAATTGCAGGAACCAAACAAACATGGCCCAGCACCTTTGTGATGGACTCAGAACTGAATTTCTAAACACTGAGAAATATGACTGGCTGAATATGTATCTAAGACATTAATTTCTGTTGGCCGGTATATTTCTTACTTCCAGATTTAACAGGAACACAACTAACACAATTTCATAATAGGATCATTTAAGCTACCCAGGATAATTACTAACATAGCTATGGTCTGATAACATGTCGTCCTGAATCAAGGTTACAGGCCTGTAACTGTACTTTCACTTTTGAGGCCTGTAACTGTACTTTCACTTTTGGGTCGTACAACTTAGGGGCTATATTTCATCTCCCCTTTCCCCTCTTTTGGCATGCCTTGCTTCCAGTAATAAGGGCTCCAGGGAGGAAATTTTGATATCATGGGAAACTGTGTCCATTTTACTTTATTTTGCCAGGCACTATTTAGCCCTGCGCTGGAACTGCCAAGTCAAGGGTGTGTTCATGTGGAAGAGGAGGGGTTTAGCGTTGACCAGTGAAAAATGTAGGCTCTGTTTACAAATAGCAACCAAGCTCAAAATTTCAACGGGCTTGCTAGGGTTGGGTAAGTCTTAAAATTTGGGCCACATAATGAGCTTCAATCTGGTATGGGTCTGGGTGAAAGCTAAATCTTTGGGTTGAGAGGGCAGCTCAAAATGTTAATACAGCCCATAGAGGAAAAAGGGTCCAATCCCATTACAGGTCTGTAACCTCAACCGCTGAACTCGTTCACTCAGTGGGAGTGCATGCTGGCTCTTTATAATTATTGCTACTGCACCGCAGTGATAATGCGTGGATCTCCATGTAGCAGACAATCTTATTTGAATCACACAATGCGACTTTTCTTTAAAACGACAGATACATGTACATGACATACACAATACGAAAGAACTTCACGAATTGAAACCTCATACATTTGCAAGACAGGCATATTCGTTGCAATTTTTCTCGTCTTAATAGACTCTTAAGTCCTTTATTTCTCTTGTCAAATTCCAGCCACGACCCTGACCCTTTCAGAAACTCGATTTTTAAACCTGGTTCTCGGGAACTGGTTTGGTGTGGTTCAGTAGTGGCATAATGTTACAAATCAGTAGAGACCTTTTATTTTTGAGTTCGGATCTCTTGAGGACTGATATGGCAGTGGTAGACATGCGCATTTGCTATTTCTTGGTGTTACAATAATATAACACTTTACTAACTAGATGTTAAAATTACATATTTTCAACTCTGCCATAACGGTCTGTAAAAGTTCACACCTTAAAAAGAGGAATTAAAATTTCTCTTATATCATATTAGATTAATTCCCATTCTACGAATGGCATTGCCATGGGTGAGCAGCAGCGAAGGATAACAATCATAACAGTATCCTCTTAATAGTAACAGTCAGAGACAGCAATACGCGAACTCGCACCTAACCGTACCGCACGCCCCTTGACTCCGGCAGCCCACGGAAAAACTGAACATACTGACTAATAAAAACAAAAATCCGTAATTTCTTCACTTTTGGTAGTTTTTTTTTTTTGTCTATGCGATAGCGTCCCAGAGATGATCAATACTAAAACAGTGATTGACACCTGAAAGCCATTCGGTCAGTACCAACTGAGATGGAGAGAAAGGCGCGTAGCTTTGTCGTAAAATTTTTCTTTTATTAAGTAAAGTTACTGCATGCTATTTTCAACTATTCAAAAAGTTTCTGGGTCAAAATAAAGTAAACGAAATAAAAAAGGTACTTACTCTATATAATTGATGCGCTACTTTCTCAAGATTCATGTGACAGTGGAACTAGACTAATGAGTATGACTGAAAGGTAAACGAAACATAAAAAATACTTACCCTTCATAAATGATGAGCTACTGTCTCCTATTCATGCAATAATTGAACTAGACTAATGAAGAACGAATTGCGAAAATTCAAGACACTCTTGTGCTCCAATGTTGTAAAACCAGTCAGAGGCTACTGAAAAACACGAAATCTAAAAGATACGATAACCGATGATGACAGAAGCAGCCTGCAAATACGTTGATATTTTTATAGTCTCCCGTATTCTCGTTCTTGATCGAAAGGCGCGTGCGTGGTGAGGCCAGCCAGCCAACCGGCGGTCAGCATTGGTGGGAGGGAGAAAATCAGCCGATGGTCTGGTACTGTTGGTAACTTTCTGTCGCAATCTTTCTCTCTGAATTACTTTCTCTCTTTTTCCTCTTTGTCACTCTCTTTCACTCTCTTTCGCTCTCTTTCTATCTTTCTTTCCCTCTTTCTCTTTTCTCTCTCTTCCTCTCTCTCTTTCACTTTCTTTTGCTCTCTCCCATTCTTCCACTTTCTCTATCTTTTTTCTCTATTTCTCTCTTCCACCCCTGTTCACTTCTTTTGCTCTCTTCCTTTCTCCCACTTTCTTTCTCTCTATCTTTCTATCTCTTTTTCTCTTTTAATTCTAAATATCCCTCAATACTGTTTACGACAGCATTTCACCTCTGACCTTCACTACTCGATCCCCGCCCAGTCTCGGGAACAACCAGCTCCCTACTTCATTATTTCACCCGTCAAGTTTTATTCAAGATCTCGAACATTTGACTGGCTAAACTACCTATCATGAACTGGTCAGTTAGAATTCGATTTTGTGGGGTTCTACTGTAATATTTCATGTTTTTCAAACCATTTTACACCCAAAATAAAGATTTTTTTCCTCATAAAAACAACATTAAAAAAATAGGAAAACACGAGATGCAACCATCGTTTGATGAGATTTACAGCACTCAGATTATAAGACTGTGAGTTTTTAAAATTTTTCTTTAGTGTAAAATCGTGCCTAGCGAGCGAAAGTGTACTATTTGACTAAGTCATCGCATAAATGCTAAATAAGTCTTTTGGATAAATGCGATCAGCTTAACCTGATATCATCCCGTTGAAGTGTAGAACTAGAATGTGTGAGACTCAGAACAAATAATATTGAAATCCTTAAGAATGTATGTAAATTTGTAAAATGTTTGCTGAATGGCGTGAATCCGTAGATGAGATTTTTTATATATATCTTACCACCATTAATATTACCCTTCATATGTTAGATAAGCATAAATATTTCATTTCAATATGTTAGTAAGTATGTGTCCTCAATGTTCACCATTTTGAAATGTATTTTTGTATTTGTTTGCATTGCTCTAGTGCAGAAACTCTGCAAGAGCTAAAAAATAGAACTGAGTTGAATTTAGCGAGCCTGCTGCTGTGCTGACTAGTAAGGGCTTTTGACCAGTCTCCATACAAAATTTGGGCCGTGTAGTTCCAACCGTTTCAATAGATATTGGCGAAAACGTTATGTCATTAAACTGAATCGTTGGCCTATGAGATCATAATAATACCAATTATCCTGTGAAATTATTGGTGCCCTTTCCGTCTTTTTCAGAATCTTTAATTCCGGTCGCCTTTGAAAAATTAACTAAGACTTTATAGGTGTTGATCGGACTCCTGTGGTTGTCGAAAAATTATAGAGATGGAACTGGTTTTGTCGAAGTCTTGTGGAAAACAAGACGGCCAAAGTATGTGGGAAAAGTATGTGACAGCTTGCGCATTAACGATGGAATTTCTTACCATCTTAAAATCGGTGCTGAATGCGCATCGGTGCTGAATGCACCCATAGTTGTGTTCAACGTGCAGAGTAAATGTAATTTTTACGATGGTCAGATATCCCATTGTTAATGCACTAGTTCTCAAATAACTTCACGAGAAAGTGATGGCCATCTTAGTCCTTCAGAAAAATCTGTGGCCATATTATTCCTGAACACGACATCCTAAACATACAGCAGATTGAACAGTGTTCGTTTGGAAACACTATATATATGATTTGTCAATTTTTTTTTGAAAATCCTGCAGTATAGAGCCATAAGTCTTTTTCGCATGCAGTCATGTACACTAATTTCCATTAACCCCTTCACTCCCGGGGATTACACATAAATTTTTCAATTCAAAACATGGAAATAAAAAAAAGATTAGCTTCAAGATCTTCATAATTTTTATTCTCCTTTGTAAGGGATGGACAATACCAAGTCAATGAACAAGTGGAGTATAGTGACAATCAATTTCTTCCTCATGTTTCTTGTTAAACACTGATACCACAACATCTAGAAATCCTCGGGCCAATCATGGGGTTAACATTAGATTTTGCATTAGATTTAACTGTGGCGCTTTTTAAAGGCAGTCAGACTTTTTGATCTTTTTTTTTTGTTTTGGGTGGGGGGTAGGGGNGGGGGGGGGGGGGGGGGGGGGGGGGTCACCGCTTTGTATATCACAGATTCTAGAAATCACATCAGCAGCTGCAACGTCACTGACGCGGGAAATCATTGGCGTATACTGAGGGCTGGTATGTTCGGGTTTTAAGCATGTGTGTATAGTACATGTCATGATGATGGCTATTTGTGGGACGAGGCATAGGCCTCCGTCTGACCGCTAGGCGCCGTGGATAGGACATCTTAACCCTCTAAGACCCAAGAGTGAACATAAAATTGTTAGAAAATGTATTGTTATATGTACTGAGTAAAGAGTGCACATGACTTTGCTTAATACGATATTAGAGACAAAAGTTTAAAACTCTAAGCACAGTCATCATTCTATGGTCACAGAGGCCATATTATACGAGTATAGTATGCTGGTTATTTGAGGACCACCAATATTTGTGTTCTGTATGTCACATCCGAGCTTGGCCATCTACCCACAACTAACAGATACGCCCATGAGTATGTCCACGAAGATGGTTCTCCCGTATTTATGAGCATTCATGTTTATGCATTCTGTGTAAATTCTACTGAGTAATTATGCAGCGCCTAAAGGTTGCACAAGCCTAATTGGTCAAAAAAATTGGACTATCCGAGTCGATAGTAGCAGAGTATAAAATCTGTCCTTTGGACAGAAAGGACAGATTGTGTAGAAATAATCATATAACATGAAACCACGCCGCAAAAGTGGTGAAATTCAGTTTTGAATTTGTAAAAAAATAATTGTTGCAGGCAGCGTTTCCCAATGGCTTCAGCGGATTTCATTTGTGCGGACCTGTGATCTGCAAAAGAGGACCAAATTTTTAACCCCTTTTCATGGAATTTAAAATTGTGAAAAATCTAACCAAAGAACCCCCACCGTAAACAGTATATGATTTGAGCACAATGGTGGCACCAGACCTGCAGACTAGTCTTGGCCATGTCGGAACATTCCTGTGGTTAGAGAAGAAATTTTTATTAAATGGCTCAAAGTAGCTTTCACAATTTGGTTCCTGCAACCTAAAAGCACTTTGGTAGCGAATTTGTACGCTATATAAATCATTACATTACATTAAATTACAATCATGTGATGACACTCTACACAAGTACAAAATCGCTCGCGACTCTTCCGAGTATAATTAACATTGTTTTCAACTTCGTTTGCGGTAATATTCCAGTCTTCTACTGATATATTGATATCAGAATAGGCATACATACATATAATAAAAAAGCAGAAAGGACGCACAGTACTGTTCATGCTCGCCTTTACGGGAAAGCGTTGAGCCTGATGCTAAAGACAATCGGAAAATTCCGAAGAAGCTGTGCACATTAATCGTAAAAGCATAATACATTGCTAACGGTATTCCTCGTCAAATAAATGCTTTTCCGTCTCAACCGAGGTAATTAATGAAGACTGGCGCCTCTCATTTGTAGGCTAATTTACTACCACATCTAACATCACAGCACCAGCGGTAGAATAATAGTTGTATTTATTATAACCACAATACTAAAGAGTAACCAATCATGACCGTCTGTAAATTTTTCATATTCTCATACAAAAGAGTGCCTTTTAATTTTAATCAACAGCCCTGAAATGAATTATGCTCGCGTCCCATTGTGTTTTTCTTTAAGACTTTCACCCAAAGAATGGAAGAAAGTGACAAACAATAATATAAAGAAATAAAATGGCTAATTAGGACAATGAATAGAATTGAGTGCTTATGGCTGACATATACATCGACAATAAATTACACGGTATAGAATGTGAATGAATGAATGAATGAATGAATGAATGAATGAATGAATGAACATCTAGATCTAGATGAAGAAATAAATACCTTCTCGTGATTAATTTTTTAAACTTCTTTTTTCTCTTTTATTCTCCCGCCATCTCTCTCTCTCTCTCTCTCTCTCTCTCTCTCTCTCTCATCTTTTCTTTGTAAATGTATCTTTTTCTTCCTGTTTCCGTTATCGCCGTTCTTTTTCTTTTCTGCTACAATGAGTCAATAAACAGAAATTAAATTGTTTTCGCCCTCAGGTTTTGCTTTCAAGCCTACGGTTCAGTGCGAAATGGGTATATAGACTACTGTACTTCCCATTAACACTGCAACATAATTCAATATGAACAGATAGATTTCCAGATTCAAGATTCACTGTTTTTATCAAACTCTAGGCCAGTTATATAAGTAAATATAGGAACTACAGGAAATCAGAATAAAAATGAGAACGGAGGGGTAGAAATGAGGAGAGAGAGAGAAAAAGAAAGAAAGAAATGAAAGAATACAGGTAGAAAGAAAAAAGAAAGAAAGCAAGCAAGCAAGAAAGAAAGCAAGAAAGAAAGAATGAAGAAAGAGATAAAGAGTGAAGATAGATAAAAAGAGTGAAGAAAGAGAGAAAGAGATCAACAAAAGTTTCTTGACAAAAGAAACACACATCAAGGATAAAAAACAACTATGCACCGGAATTCCATTGAAATAGCTGAAAGAGACCCAGATCTTTTGCCACATTAAGCACGTTTCCCACTGGAAAATCACGTGTTATTTTACGCTGGTTAGTTTCCAAGAGCGGCTTTCGAAGACAGAAACTGACACAATAATGAAGTTATTCAACCCCCAGCTCATTAAAACCTACACAGTGTGGCTACACTTAACAACAACTAATCAGAAGAAAGGAAAAAAAGTGCGATTGAAAGAAAGGGAGTTTTCTGATTATCTAGTGGTCTCTGTATAGAAATTCAGATCCAGTGGCCGTAGGCATGATCGTTACATTTTTCATTGCATGATCGTTACATTTTTTTATTGCATGATCGTTACGTTTTTTATTATTATTACACTGTGGTAACCACGGGAAACTCAAAATATTAGAAGCGTTCACTGTAGCTAAAGCAGTGCGTCAATTAACGTTAGGATACAAAGGGCCACAGGGGTAATATTAAGATTGCAAGTAAGAGTGTTTGCTCTTAAAAGACAAAAAAAACCCAAAACCCATGTTTTAAAAATTCGTAAGGAAAAAGGAAATAATGTGTTTTAGGCCTGGTCTTTTCTTCGCCTTAATATATAATAATGTTTATATAAATCTTATTGATGCAGGAAGACTTAGAGAACTCTCAAGAGTTTGTTTGATGTTCTTTTATGTTGATTATTTCTGTGATCTCACTGAGATCTGTCGCCGTATGTATAATCCATTCTTTAATTAAACGAATTGCGTTAACCACAGTGAACACTGCTGATGTTTTGGGAGTTTCTCGTGGTTACCGCACTGCGTGTACTAACGTAAGGATTATATCTATGGACACTGCTTTTAAAAAACCACTGAACACACTTCTTAGTGTCGAGAAAGTCCTAGAGTGATCAGGCCTGCTGGGGTAATAATAGTGTGAAGTCGCATGAGCGGACATTAGAGTGGATATGAGACTTATAAACCGCATTATTATTATTATTATTATTAGTCTGTTATGCTGAGAAATCTAGTATATACACGAATAAATTAATTATGTATTTGTGCAAATGAATAGGGCTGTATCCCAATGTGTTTTTTGTTTGTTTGTTTTGTTGATTGTTTGCTTGCTTGCTTGTGGCTGGTTGGCTGGTTGGCTGTCTAGGTTTATCCGGGATGGAAATTTACGTCCTCGACATCTCCTTGAAACAGAAATCCTACACCGTAATAGGATATGCTTTATGACGAAAAAGTTCCTCCGGCATTTTCTGCGTAAACTTTCAGGATTTTTTAAAACAGAACTAGGGTTGTTTGGTTCCTGCAAATTTCACAAAATGGGAAGCCACATCCCTTCCTTAGCTAAGGAAGTATAAGTTCCTAGGCAAGCCAAAATGGCTGCGACTAATGCGGAAGAAACAGAAAACATTGCACTGACTTGTGGATTGCTCTTTGCTATACTTATGTCTTTGACTCAACCATTACCATATAATACTATTAAGATTAACAATCAGCGGAAGCATATTTATACTACCGCTGATTCTTATGACCTCCTCCGACACAAAGCCATGTTAAGACTTTTCACTAATATATTGGAAACCATGAAAGGTTACCGCCTTGTTGCCGAGCTTTTTTTTTTTTTCTTTTCTAGTATTGACAAAGCACGACACATTTCTAACAAACCTGTAATAGGTGTGCATCCTTCCCCACTGTGACTGGCGCGCACCAACCAAAAACGCAGATGAGGCGCCAGAGTCTGGCTTTGATCTTGATCTGGGGCTTAACCTGGATCAACAAGAGCTGTTAGATATGCCATCAGAGGACAAGCAGGGAAAGAAGCAGACAGTGATGTCTCAATTTATCACTTGTAGTGTGAAAGATAAAGAGAAAAGTAATAACGTTTCTAGGTCTAAAGCTAACCAGGAGGAAGTAGGCCGGCGAAGTAAAGGGACAGAGGAGCCTAAGGCCAGTGGCAGTGGCAGTCAACGTAAGAGTAAAGGCTCTACTAAAGGTGAGGAGGGAAAAAAGCATGGAGGCACAATTGAAGAATCTTGGGGAAGTGTGTTCAAATCTAATAAATTCATTACAAACAAGTGTCAAAATTTTCAAACAAATTTCGACAGGAATTTCAGTCAAATCTCAGAGTAAGAGGAAGAATCAATAACCTATTCGGACGAAGAGGAAGAGTTAGCTCGTCCACCTCAGAAAAATAGGCAAAGTGGACAATACAGAGTGGAGAATTTTAGTCTCAAAGAGGAAAAGTAATTCTGACTGTGCAAGTCAGAGATCTGAAGCAGGATTGGATTGTAATAGTGGTCTATGCACTGGAAAGGCAGGCCTTTTGGATAATCTAGTTCAGTGATAGATGAGGTGTGTGACAAGTTGGAAACAGATGATCAGTTGGGTCGAGTGATTTATTTGGGGCAAAGTGCGAGAGTGCTCCTGATGTTTCCAAGAAACTTGCAGATGTTGTGAATGCAGCTCTTTGCACAGAAATTGATGGAGTCAAGGTGAAAGAGCTGTGTGAATAGGTCAGAAGACCAGGCAACTGCAAAAATTTGTTGTGCCAAAACCAACGAATTAACCTGGAAAACTCGAGGGATAGGTCAAAGGAGTCGAGACATTAAGTTTCAAAAAACTCAAGGTCTTGTGACAAAGGTCCTATGCAGAGTTGTAGAAATGCTAGATGGCATTCAGAAAATGAGGAAAAATAGAGAGCATGTTGATCTCAGTGAACTGGAAGACAAGACCAAGGATGCTCTAAAGCTTTCAGTGGCAACATACTCAGAGTTAAACCAGCGAAGACTGAAAAGTCTTTACAGAGGGCCTTCCGAGGAATACAAACCTCTATTTAAAAAAAAACCTTTTGTGGCCAACACAGAACACAGCAAAACAACCGAGATGTTATTTGGTACTCACTTGAATGAGAAGATGAAAGAAATAGATGAAGAAGTTAGAGCATCTCAGAAACTGGGAAAAAGGAAAGCCGGTAGGATGAGGCCTTTCCGTTCCAGCGGACAAAACAGTCAGCAGCAAGCCAGCTTCAACAGGCAAAAAGTATCCGGCCAAAGTATTCCCAGTTATGGAAAAAACAGGAGACAGCAAAGCAAACAAAACGCAAACTGGAATTGGCAAACAAACAGGAACAATCAGAACCAGAGACAGTATCTGTATCAGTAGAGCAGGGTGAAGGGTCCACATCCAAGTCAGAACAAGTAGTAAAAGTGAACAGGAGCAGCTAGAACATCCATTAAGGGAAGTAGAAAATACATCAGAACATTTACAAGCAGGCAAGCTTAAACATAGGCTGAATTTCTGGAAAGCA
Source organism: Ellobium chinense (assembly GCA_033807755.1). Lineage (NCBI taxonomy): Eukaryota > Metazoa > Mollusca > Gastropoda > Ellobiida > Ellobiidae > Ellobium > Ellobium chinense. The sequence goes on along the minus strand of JAWQUT010000026.1, from coordinate 2,679,164 downwards.
AAGACAAAGAAATATTGGGTTATGTTCAAGGGGTTACCATAATTTTTTGTGAGGAAGGTCCTCCAGAAGAATCTATAGTTCAAAGGAAGGGAATTTAATTTCTCTAAAGAAGAGAAACAATTTATAAAAGAAGAACTTAAAAAGTTTTTAGATAAAGGTATCACCAAAGAAATTGAAGAAAATAGGGATGAAGTTCAGTTCATCACTAATGTTTTTCTCAGGGCAAAATCAGATGGAAACAAGGACAATTCTCAACCTTAAAGAATTTAACACGTTTGGAAACAAAATTCATTTTAAAATGGAATCTCTAAAATCAGCTTTAACCTTGGCTAAAAGAGGGTGTTTCTTTGCATCAGTTGATTTGAAGGATGCCTATCATTCCTGTTCTGTGCGGAAAGAGGATAGAAAATATTTTAGATTCCAGTTTGAGGGAAAACTGTTTGAATACCAGTGATGGCTTTGCTAAGAAGTCAAGGTTTTATGAACAGCATCTATATAGATGATATTTTATTAACTGGTGATACTCTAGAGGACATAGAAGAGAATGTGACTCAAACAATTAAAGTGTTTGGTGAGGCAGGATTTACTATTCATCCAATAAAATCTGTTTTTCAAGGGACCCAAGTTATTGAATTCTTGGGATTTATCCTTGATAGTGTAAACTTGTGGGTTAAGCCAACAGAAACTAAATCTGAGAAAACTATAGGAAGATGCAAGGAATTACTTAACAAAAGGGTTGTTACCATGCAAGAATTGTCAGAGGTAATTGGAAAGTTGGTGGCAGTGGAGCCAGGAAATCTTTATGCAAAAGTGTATTATAAAAGACTGGAAGCATTCAGAAATGTTATGCTGAAAAGGTTTAAAGGGAATTATTCAGCAAAAGTTTTGCTGTTTGATCCATGCATTGAAGACCTGGAATGGTGGTGTGATAATATTCATGGGAAGAGTAACTTGGTCCTTAAATGTGATGCTTCTTTGGATGGTTGGGGTATCTATAATGACAATCTTAAACTTTCCTCAAGGGAATTATGGTCAGAAGAGGAAAAAGTTTGCCATATAAGTGAATTAGAGCTCATGGCAATTAAAATCTGCATACAAACATTCTGCAAAAAGATTACAGATTGTCATGTTCAAATCTTCTCAGACAATCTAACAGCAGTTGCAAGCTTGAACAAAATGGGTAGCAACAAGGAAAGGATAAATGACCAAGTCAGAGAAAGTTGGTTATGGTGTAAGGACGGAAATCGAGTTATCACGGTTTCACATATTAGTGGAGTTATGAATATTGAATCAGACAGGGAGTCTAGAAGGCATAAAACAAAATTTGAATGGACTCTTAATGATGAGGTTTTTAGAAAGGTTAAATCTCTATTTATAGAGTTATCAGTGGACCTTTTTGCCTTGAGGTTAAACTCCAAACTAGAAAATTATTGTTCATGGAAACCAGATCCCGAAGCCATGGCTGTTAATGCATTTCATCTTCATTGGAATTTTCAACTGAGATATTGTTTTCCTCCCTTTTGTCTTATACCACATGTATTACAAAAGATTGAGGAAGACAAGCGGAGGTGATCTTGATTGCACCTCTATGGCTAACTCAAATTTGGTTTCCCAAGCTGTTGGCTTTACTTGTTGAAAACCCATATATTTTGCCAGTCAGGCCTGATCTTATTATTAATCCTTTTAACAGGAGAATGATACACTCTATGGCAGAAAAACTGATCCTTGTGGCATGCAGATTGTCAGGCAAAAGTTACAAGAACTGGGATTTCCAGAACAGGCTACCTCAGTCCTTATGTCCTCTTGGAGGAAGGACACTATCAAGCAATATGGTTCTTACATCAAAAAGTGGATGTTATACTGTAATGAGAGGAAAATCAATCTATTTCAAGCAAATGTGAAAGTCATCATAGAGTTTCTCACAGAAAAATTTCATGAAGGATTTAGCTACAGCAGTATTAATACTGCCAAGAGTGCAATTCAAGCAGTGTTGGTAGAGAAGAAATTGAGGGAAGAGGACCAAGAAATTTTAAAACATTTCATGCGTGGTGTTTTCAATTGTAGACCCTCTCTACCTAGATACAGATCTATTTGGGATGTGAACCTGGTGATTCAGTTGTTATCTTCATGGGGACTTCCAGAGGAACTTACTTTTCAAAGGCTCACCCTTAAATCTACAATCTTTTTATTAATCCTGTCTGGCAGAAGAGGTGGTTCGATAGTTTCTATTTTGTTGGATGATGTCATCATTAAGGAAAATTATCTTAGAATCAGTATTCGTAACATCACTGAAACCACTGTGACGGGGAAACATGTGCCAGACGTTATTTTGAACAAGTTTCCTGACAAGAAACTGCATCGTTGAATGCATGAAAGAATATATCAGCAGATCAGCCAGCCTCAGGAATTCCAGATAACTGTTTGTGAGTTATGTCTGGCCTTTTATGGGTATATCCAGGGATACCTTGCGTAGATGGACCAAATCAGTCATGTCAGAAGCTGGTATTGATATGAAAATCTTCAAGCCTCATTCTGTGAGAGCTGCGGTGGTATCAAGGCAGTGGAGAAGGAGGTGTCGCTGGCCACAATAATGTCAACGGTTGGTTGGAGACAGGCAACAACAATTGCAACATTTTACAACAAACGTATCTCTGGAGGGGATGAGGTTGCAGAGGCTTTATTGTCTGGATAAAGGAAATAAAGTAGGCCCATTTTCAGTTGATTATTTTCGCTGCAGGAAGTTTAGACTATGTTTTGTATTTGTCAGTTGTAAAAATGAACACATGCTTTAAAGTCTCGTATATGTCCGAGTGAGAAAATAGTGCAGTGTAATTCAAAATTAAACGACTTTATGATGTTTAATACGAATTACACTAACTATTTTCAAAGGGAGGAGTCATACACCCTCCCATGATCCCACCCTCGGCAATATTAGGTTCTTCAATCTTAGAGAATCTGAAATTGTGTTCATTTTTACAGGTGTTGAAAAATGAAGTCTTTTTCCTGCGTCTAGATCTGAGCACATATCGTATTACTCCTCCCTTCGAAAATAGTTAGTGTAATTCTTATTAAACATCATAAAATCATTTAATTTTGAATTATCATTATTCTTACTATATCTTTACTCACGATTTTAAAACTTGTGACTTACTTAGAATATAGGCCTGAATCAAAGGGGACACCGTGTAATACAGTACAAGGCACACCTGGTTGCACAAAGTCACTGTGTCACCCTGCCACAGCGCCACTCGATGTCAACTCCCGAGGCCTGCTCTATCCGGACGGAGAATTGCATAACAGCGCCCTGCGGACAAAACTATTTCCCTGAACAACAACATTTAAAATGCCTCTTGCGGCCATATCAAATATGTTTCATCTTGTGCAATACACTGTAACTTATTCATGTAAATTTACCGTGCTTGATAGAAATGTTCGAAATAAATAAAAATTTATAATAAATAATTTAATCTCTCTCCTTTACCGGTACCTTTAACTGAAGGGACGGTTCGATGCCGGATAAAGCAGAAGGAAATGCGTTTTAGATATAATGTTCCTCTGCCAAACACTTTGCAGAACTCCAAGCACTAAATTAATAATGATCTGCCAAGAAAACATTCCACGCGATGGAGGAAGCGGCGCTAATACGCGGTCTTCCCTGTACACTGGGACAATATTCTAAACTGCCCTCCGGGCACACTTTGATATTTTGGAACAAAAGAAACGCGAGTGGGGCTGTGAAAGGAAGCAGCCAAGTCGAACTAGGAAATTAAAAAAAACTCAGTGGGAAGGAAATGAATAAAACGGTGGTCATTGAAATATAAATTCATAAAAGTGGTTGTATATAAGGAAGGATAAATTTGAGGGACCCTTCTATATTGTGAAGCAATGTAAGCAAACAACAAATAAAAAGAAATCAGCAACATAAGCTCTCATACACTTCCATTCTGATACATCTGTGAAGTACATTCACACGAGACAGACAGACAGACAGACAGACTGACAGACAGACCGCTCCCACACATACAGACAACCACACTCCACCCACACCCACATACACACACACACACACACACACACACACACACACACACACACACACACACACACACACACACACACACACACACACACATATAGACACTCACATCTCTCAATATCCTCCTCCTCTTCCTGATCGTCGTTCTCCTCTTACACATGTCATCAGCGTCTCTTTTCTCATCTCCTTCTCCCCGTCCTCATCATCATCCTTTCCCCTCCTCCTCCTCCTCCTCCTCCTCCTCTTCGGAGCACTCCTTTGCCATAATATCTTCTTCTGCTATTGGTCCATCCCAGGTTGCGTGTGTCACCATTCAGTCCTTCCTCTGTTATATCTTCCTCCGCTACTGGTTACAGACCTGTAATAGGATTGGACCCTTTTTTCCTCTATGGGCTATATTAACATTTTGAGCTGCCCTCTGAAACCAAAGTTTTAGCTTTCACCCAGACCCATACCAGATTGAAGCTCATTATGTGGCCCAAATTTTAACCCAACCCTAACAAGCCCATTGAAATTTTGAGCTTTGTTGCTATTTGTAACCAGAGCCTACATTTTTCACTGGTCAAATCCAAATCCCTCCTCTTCCGCCTGAGCACACCCTTGACCTGGCAGTTCCAGCCCAGGGCTAAATAGTGCCTGGTAAAATGAAGTAAAATGGACACAGATTCCCATGATATCAAAAATTCCCCCTGGAGCCCTTATTACTGAAAGCAGGGCATGCCAAAAGAGGGAAAAGGGGAGATGAAATATACCCCCCTAAGTTGTACGACCCAAAAGTGAAAGTACAATTACAGGCCTGTAACCTATTGACCATTTCAATGTTACGTGTGTCACCACTCAGTCACTCCTCTGCTATATCTTCCACCGTTATTGGCTCATTCCACGTTACGTGTGTCACCATTCAGTCACTACTTTGACATAATGTATCACTGTTCCAACGAAAACATGTGCAAGCTGGAAATTCAATGTTTGATGTTTTATTCACTGTGCAGTCATGATCAGAATTACAGAAAACCTGAACAAATATGTAAACCACTCACAGAATATCTCAGCTGAGATGTCCATTGTTTATAATAAACAAATATTTAATCATTTTCACGATGTTGAAAATTTCCATGTTAGTTTCGGTTTTCATGCAATAGACCTATTCTTTTTCATCCATCTCATCCACCACTTTTCCTCCTCATCTTCTTTCTTCTCATCCTCTTCCACTTTCTTCACTTCCCCTTTCCGTTCTCCTCCATCTACTCTTCTTCTTCCTCCTCCTCCATGTCGTTCTATTTCTCCTCCACTACTCTTCCTTCTCCACTTCCTCCTCTTCGTCCACATTATCATCATTATCTTCCCTTCCCCTCCTCATCTTACTCATCCTCTTCCTCACTGACCTCCACCTATTCCCCTTCCTCATCCTCCTCCTCATCATGATCGTTATCCCCCCTCATCCCCTTTCTCCATCTTATTCCTGTCGTTTTTCTTCACCTTCTTATTGTCATCTCCAACATCATTTAGTACCATGGGCATCTTTTTTACCTTTCTGCGTCGATATCATTCTCATCTCAGTAGAACATGACAGAGCTGTCTCGCTGCACTGGAGCTGAACTTGAAACAAAGGAAATTTTTATGTTTAAAATTGACAAGTCTATCCGTAAATATCCTGGAGCGATATCACAGGAAATTGGTCGCGCCAGGATGTTCCTTTCTTTTCAGGGATATCACAATTTCATAGCCTGCTTTTATCATCCCACACAGTACACATCCCTCTTCCGCATCATCCTCATCCCACCCTTTTTTCTTCCTTCTCCTCCTCATCATCTTCATTCTCTACCTCCTCCTCCTCCTCCACTTCTTACTGATCTTTCTCCTCCTTGTCATCATTATCCTCTCCTTCTCCTCGTCAACTTCCTCGTCGCCAATCTCCTCCTCATCAGCGTCTTTATCTTCCCCTCATCCTCTTTCTCCTCATTTCTGTCGCTCTTCTCCCCACCTTCTTATCCTCTTCCAAAACATCAGTGAATATACTGGACAGCTTTCTGACCATTCCACGCCATTATCGCATCTCTGTACTAAATGACAGAAATGCCTTGCTGCACTGAAGCCGAACTTGGCACAAAGGAATTTTTGGTTTTCTAAATTGACCAAGAGGATCTGTGCCCTGGAGCGATATAGCCGGAATTGGACGGCACGAGGACGTTCCCTTCTTTCCACTGCTTATGAAAATTTCATAGCCTGCTTTTACCATGTCAGTGTGAACTCTGCAGCGCTAACATTTGCGATAATCAGTTTTGTTTTCATGGATTTTTATAGCAGATTTTTCATGTGAGTTTATGTACTCAGCCAGGTTGCTATGGAAACCTGCCCAGTCATTTATCAAATATGTTGGTTCGTGATAAATTATGACCGTGAACAGGAGTACCAAACGACTTCCGACTTTCATGTACCGGAATCCACCTATAATAGGCACAGCGGTAACAGGAACTCGGTTGAAGCGGCATAGTCTCAGTCCCCGTCTCCATCTCCTCTTTGTTATTGCTAGAATAGCTTGCTTATAACGTAACTGGAGGAGCAACACTCCGGCTTTTACGACATAGCTGTCTCACTTTTGTGCGAGTTTTTTCTTGAATAGGGTTCTTTTAGAGCTGACACGTCGGGGAAATCGTCTCGATCAGTATCAGACTGTCAGAAGCTATCATGTGGTTGAAGTGCTCGATTTCGCCGTATCTCAATCCTTTCCTTACCGCATTTTCTTTGCTAAAACACTGACAAACGCTTACTCATTTACGGCAAAATCGAGTTCATCCCACTTGAGACTTCTGTCATAGAAGAATACTGACAACTAATGAGAGCTTGCGTATTAACGATGGAATCTCTTACCATCGTTCATTTTTGCGCTGGTGCTGAATGCACCACTGTTCCACATGCAGAGCTAATGTAATTCTTACTACGGTAAGAGATCTCCTGGTTAATGCGCGAGCTCTAAAACGACACATTTACGCGTTTTGCAACTTGCAGAGGTTCCCTTCCTTCTCCCCCCCCTCTCCCCTCCCACGCCACCCCCACAGTTTCGTCTCACGGTGTGGACACAACACAAGAAGTCAGGGTTTAGACGCTGTACCCAAACAGTTACATCCAGTGTCATTTCTTAGTCCTTCGGGATATTAGAAGAGTACTTCCGCACACATCAAAGAAAAACAACACTGTATTTTTCATATTACACTACCCAAAAGCGCACTGTGCACGACTTCATTGGAACGAAAACATTTCTAAATAAGCCTACTAGCAAGGCACCATGAACTCCAAGCATTGCTGTGCATACTGTTCGATACACGTCGCATGCTGTGCAGTAGGATGTGGTTTGGTAGGCATGTTCAAAAGGGTCACGTTAACATTTGGCAGTTGACAACAGTTAGAAAAGATAATATGACGCTCATCCAAGCAATCAGGGGAATGGGGGNTGGGAGCTAAAATAACCCTTTTTAAGATTGGTTGGAGGGGGAGGATAGGAGACAAAAAAGTTAGTTGCGTACATTACTCGCACACTTTCACACTCCAGAATTTC
>JAWQUT010000026.1:2613695-2671567 GCA_033807755.1 Ellobium chinense | reverse complement strand
ACGCCTTTTTTTGTGGGGGTGAGAAGACTGAAAGCCTAAATCTAATATTTTTTTACAAACTGATTTCCATTGTAACTAGTCTATGTTACAAAATATAGACATACAGCTACCATTGGACAGTGCATAAGCAAACAAATTGACAGAATTTAAAAAAAAATGAACAATCAGAAAAATGGACTGACAATATTATAGACTAACAGACATATCAACATCCTAACAGGGGACATCTTCAAATCTCTATATGCATCAAAAACATGATGGCAGAAAAAATTAATAATAATAGTAATAATGGACTGTGGCGTTCACTGTGGAATACTTTCATGATTTCAATATTTATTTTTTGCTTTACCGAACAGACGGTGCGTCATGAAAAGCTAATTTATAAAGCACAAAAAACGGTCTGTTTAGCGCTAGTTTGGTTGTCACTAAGTAACCCAGGTATTATACCTCAGTTAATAGATGCATAATGAGAAGGTATTCCGAGTGAGACTTACGTATCTAACCAGACTTCATGCTTCCTAATACAACCCAAACTCAGCTCCTAACTCTGATCCTATCCTTAATCCTAACCCTGATGCTAGGCCTGGGCAAAGAATCGGTTCTGGATTAACCGGATAAACGAGTACACTCGTTTGCTAATATTCGGTTAACCGATTCTTTGAATCGAGTTTTGAGTGGTTCATTATCTCCCCTTAACTCGCATTGTTATCCGGTTCTTGGGAAAGATCCGCTGTGGGGTGTAAAAGTACCCTATTAATACATTCCTAGCTAACCTCCGGTTCCCATTTTCTGAATTTAGGGAAGTGACTATTGATCTGTTAGCTGTTCTGGTGATAGGTTATTTTGACTTCACGAAGTTGAAATGGGCATACTCTTGTCAATCTTACAGCCGATATAGACTTATAATTAATAACATACTACACCATGCAGTTTCAGATAGGGTGGAGATTAAGAAATGTGTACACCGGACTTTGTTTCGGTTAATGGGAAAGAACCGATGTGGCATGTGAAAATATAATAATAATAATAATAATAATGCGGTTTATAAGTCTCATATCCAGGCTAATGCCCGCTCATGCGACTTCACACTATTATACCCTCTTAAAGCACTCCTAATTAACCTTCGGCTCCCATTTTATGAAATCTTGAAAAGTCACCGTCCGTCTGTTTGCTGCTATGATGATAATGCTATTTTGAACTCAGGAAACTGCAATAGGAATACCTTTATAACTGATATAGACCTATATCAAATAACTGCTACTAGGTCGTGCGATTTCGAATAAGGGGGAGATAAACAAAATGGTACACCGGTTTACACAACGCGCCTGTGTCACGCGACGAGACGAAGAGAGCATGACTGTACTGTCCACAACAACCTTGCCCTGCCCACCTCTCTGTATCAGTGTGTTGCCACCCATAGGGACTTTCCCTTATATTAGGGTACTATAGCTCTACGTGAAACCATTTTCTCCTACATAGGAGAAAATCACTTTTTAAATATTGTTGAATAAAAAGTGTGCAATATAGGGTAAAGTGTATAAAATGCCTGGTTTTAGTCATAAAATTCTACGATTTTATTCTACTTAATTAGCTTTAACATCACACTTAGGGAAATGTAAGGGGAAAGAATAATATCTTTATAGGGGGAAAAGCAAATGATCAGGATGGCAATATCGCCGCATCTGTGACTGACGCAAGTAGGGCTAGATGTAAGCCTGTCGATGATGTCGATTATGACTGTTTTTNAATCAGTTCTGGATTAACCGGATAAACGAGTACACTCGTTTGCTAATATTCGGTTAACCGATTCTTTGACTCGAGTTTTGAGTGGTTCATTATCTCCCCTTAACTCGCATTGTTATCCGGTTCTTGGGAAAGATCCGCTGTGGGGTGTAAAAATACCCTATTAATACATTCCTAGCCAACCGCCGGTTCCCATTTTCTGAATTTAGGGAAGTGACTATTGATCTGTTAGCTGTTCTGGTGATAGGTTATTTTGACTTCACGAAGTTGAAATGGGCATACTCTTGTCAATCTTACAGCCGATATAGAGCAGATCATAAAACTAAGAAAAAATAAAAAATGATTCAATACATTTAAAATTTAGGCTACGAACCAGACCCGTTATTTGAGGTTTTCGCAACTTTACAAGGATGTGCCCTTCCCGCCCCCCCATCATCTATGGACTTGGGAGGATATACAACCGGTGGTGTCTTAGTATGATCTTTTGGTGAGGAACAGCATCATATCGATACTTTCCTCCTTCAAACAACTTCTCCTTACAGACACCAGCTCACCTCCATTGGACAAAAAATCGCGCGATGGCACATTATAGAAAGCACACTAAGTTGCTTCCCGCTGGAACACTACACCCCTGCCCACCCCTCCTCTCTCGATCGCTAGGCTACACATACATGTCACAACCAACCTAGACTAGCCTGTGCAAGCATAGCGTGTTGTCTCCCCTTGGTGAGACAATAGCGAATCATTTAAATAGAATTTTAGATTCACTGATTCTATTTTTAAAACCACCTTTCCGGATACGGGTAAGAATCAGAGTCTGAAACCCGGAAGCGGAAAGAACCATTTTAGTGAACCGATTCTTAGAGTCCCAACCCGGTTCAGCGGTTCTTTGATCTGTATCCGGTTAACCGGTTCTTTTATCCGGATTCTGCCCAGGCCTATCTGATGCCCATCGAGACAGGAGCATCAGTCGAGGCGAGTCCCTCCTAACCTTAACGTCTGTAGAGACAAGAGCCTCAGGTGTGATTCTCATTTGGAATTCCTCCCGCAAAATGTTTGAAAACATGGCTGCATTCAGTGAGAGGGGTTAACAGAGATGAGAAATGAAGATCGATACCAGATATTCCCCGCTAGTATGTGATTGCGCATGAAGTGCAGTCGACATTGCTTGCTCTGCTAATCATTAATATTAATATTGTACATTAGAATAATCTCATACTTCCCAAGCTAATGTAGTTTATCTTCCACAAAAGTGGCGCCTCTTGGCAACATCATGCAACTGTGACGGTTTGAGGATGAAATCAGTGGCCCATAAATAAATATGTCTGGGTCGATCAGCCCATATGGGAAGGTATTTATGTTGTAATAGGGGGTAGAGTACCAGTTGTTTTTCACCCTGGGCATCCTTCAGTGGTGATCTGCTTCACTGTAGTGAGGTTTGCGGGTCGCTCTAACAAGCTGAGCTGAACTGAACTGAACTGAACTTTATTTCCAGACTGCACTATATACAATAATGTGAAAAGTAAACCAGACGGCAATGCAAAGTCGTTTGGGTGGGAAGAAAGAAAAAAATACTTTTTTTTTTAAAATGTGGGGCAGGGCAGCAAGGTTTTGACGACGGCTCAAAATGCCTCCATGATATTTCTGACGAAACGAGACAGATTATGAATTTTAGTTGTCACTGAAGAGTAATTTCATTTTGAAGATGTTAGGATTGTTCTGAAATAGTTTTGGTGAAAAATTTTCCCTGTCTTTTTTAAAGCCTGACTTTCAAGCCTGAATTTTATATGATTTGTGTTGTTCTCTGGATTCTTTCTTGTACATCAAAGCGCAATGTCTAAACGAAATGGCCCAACAGGGAAGTCGAGTGACCACGCCACCAGCTGCCAGGAAACCAGTTTCTTCTTGGGAAAAAGCAAACAAGCAGTAGGACACACACACACACACACACACACACACACACACACACAAACACACACACACACACACACACACACACACACACAAACACACACACACACACACACACACATACATACACACAGAGTGATTGAGTGAGTGAGAGAGAGAGAGAGAGAGAGAGAGGGAGAGAGAGAGAGAGAAAGAGAGATAGATGGCAGTCACATCCCCACGTCTGGGCCCATATACAGCTTAACAAGAAGTTGTCTGAATATATGTATAAAAAGTCTTCACGATCCAAATCGGGCATTTCTGCAAAAGGACCTGTCTCCATCCTATCGGGAGATCTGATACACTTATCTGTGAATGTGGAATGAAGCAGACTTCCTTTTACATCCAACTAGGGTGCCTGTATTTGAATAGCTACGGCAAACCAGTTGATCACCTTCGAAACAAAGCTACACTATGGGGCTCTGAGGCTGAACTGCTAACTTCCTGGATTAAGCTAACATCATCATTAAATCGCCGTACAACGACAAAACACCTGGAGATGCTGAAACTAAATTTCAGTTATAGGCGTTTTGTTGTTGCACTGCAGAATGCAGTCGAAACTCACAAACTGCATGTTTAGGTAATCTGCTTAGAAATTTGAGTATGAGATAGATAAGAAACATTCCAACAAGGACAGCGAGGCTATAGAAGATCTTCAGAGGAAGATACTACCGTTTAGAAAGTGTTTCGGCCCTTTGACTCCATGACACTCTAAAGAGATGGGGCCACACTAGAGTCATGACTGCCAAGTGTTATTCTGTTGGCTAAACAAAACTTCGAATAAGTGAAGTTATTTGATTTAGCAAGACGTTTTGCAAGCTTTAGTGAGATAAAAGCTGAGACCACAGTGTGGTTTGTGGGCACACATTTACAAACTACAACTGACGGGACAGACCAAAATTCCAATCAATCAATCAATCAATCAATCAATCAATCAATCAATCAATCAATCAAAAGCAAGGGAAAGGGGGCTTTGCAAGGAGAATGAGAGGTCTTTGGGCTCATCAGGTTCGAAGTCCCGAGAATACAGACAAAGAGGAAGAAGAAGAGGAAGAAGAAGAAGAAGAAAAAGAAGAAGAAGAAGAGGGAGAAGAAACACAAGAGACCGAATCATTGTATACTTTGCATCTTATATTGCTACACTTGTTGCTTCGATCCCAGCAGACTAGGTGAACCAGAAAATCAACATTGATCCAGACATTTCCCATACAAACAGATCTTGAATACCTAATGGTGCCCCTAAATCAAGACAAACGCTTCACAAAGAAAGCTTTTCACAGGTTGTGGAAACAGAGTTTTCATGGTCGATTTGGATCGAAAGAAGTGTTAGTAACTCGGTAAAATAATCGCCCTTGTCTGCCTCTCACCCCCAAACATAGATTATTCTGATATTGAACGTCATCACAACGTAGTGATTAAGTGTGTACTCTAATGGCATGAGAGAGGGACATCTCTCAGGCTGTTTGTTTTTACAAATGAGTTGGTCGATCTTAATGTAGAAAAGATGCGCCCAGGCTCTGTGAAACCTAACACCTTGTAGAGTGGCAGAGCACAGTGAAAATGTGTTAATGCAACTACTATTGTTTAACATGATTTGCTGTTTTGCCCACTCACATTCAACAGACCTTAACCTCTTGTTCCTTATTAAAGGACTCAGGATAAATCACAAAACTTCTGATAAGACACCTTCAAACACAAAGTTATTGGTTATGTAATTAGAAATTCACAGTATTTCTTTTATCGCGACGATGGTGTGAAGCAGAAATAAACTAACGCATTAAAATTATTCTTACATAATTATTTATTTGGAACCATGCGGAGCAACGAAAAGCATAGCTTCAGAGTTACAACACTGTTCGTATGTAGCACTTGAACGTTTTATTATTATATTATGCACGAAATCATTCAGTTTTTTGTCAATTCTGTTATAAAATGACGAGAGAGAGTGAAAGAGAGAGAGAGAGAGAGAGAGAGAGAGAGAGAGAGAGAGAGACAGTGTATGCCTTTATAAAAATTAGCCACTACATTCTCAAATTTAAAAGTATTAGATATTAACGTTTCCATAATTTATAACATCTGAAACCATTATCAGGTAATATACTCGTGCTTAATGGCTCGCCCCAGTTTAGTCTATTCAGTTTCATATCTCTCATGGGCAATTATAGATGATTTAATAGCAGGTTGAATTTTGCTCTCGGCACGGTATTGAACTCTTGTTGAACTTNTTATAAAAATTAGCCACTACATTCTCAAATTTAAAAGTATTAGCTATTAACTTTTCCATAATTTATAACATCTGAAACCATTATCAGGTAATATACTGGTGCTTAATGGCTCGCCCCAGTTTAGTCTATTCAGTTTCATATCTCTCATGGGCAATTATAGATGATTTAATAGCAGGTTGAATTTTGCTCTCGGCACGGTATTGAACTCTTGTTGAACTTCGGAACTCCCCGGTGAGCTTGGTCTAGGTTTATAGGCAAGGTTTGAGGTAGAGCTAAGGAATAAAAAAGCAATCTTGATACAATCCCTAGACATTATCATTGTTTAGGAACCCTTTCATAATGTGTGCTTTCTATTTTCCAATCTTCCCCTAATCCTGAACCAAACTCTAGGTTGGGGTGTCCCATGATGTTGTCCATGAAGAAAGTTTTTTTATTAATATTATTTTTTTGTGTTGCTCTTTTTTTTCTTGGGAAACGAAGGGGGACTCAGATATCAGTGAATATTATGTGTACCAATTATTGCACCTGTTTATACATTTTCTGTACTGTCTAAGGGTATTAATAATATTATCAAAATATATTTAAATAGCTAGCATACAATACGTTAAAAAAAACCACCATACACCAGAAAATGTATTAGAGCAATATATATACAATAAATAAATAAATAAATATATATATACAAACAACTCAAAAAAGGAAGAAGAAAAAGTTAAGACGAATACATTTTTTAAAAATTGATTAAAAAATAAATAAATGAAAAATAAAAGGAATGAATGAGTGAATACCTTATTCCGTGTGCTCATAAAGCAACCTTAAGAGTTCACTGTGCATCGGACCTTTGAGGTCATCGTTACAAGTTACCTTTACCGATCTCTGCCCTATGAAGAAAGTCAAACAGTCAGACTTAGTCAGTGCTGGTGTCGGGCAGCCTAAGTATGCTTCAAGTTATGATTTAAGGTTATGTATGATTCAAGGGCAATATCATGGGGCTTTCCCAAGGACCTGTGCTGATGATCAGAGGCAGAGGTCAAACCTCTGAAGTTCCGCAAATTTCTTAAACAAAGTAAAGATGCCGACTCACCCCGGAATTTACGCACACTAATTGGTGGGAGTGGTAGCGTACCTTGTGCAAAACATACAACTAGTCTATCCATTTTCTGGCATTATAAGCAAGTTGTCTATATTTCAACCAAAAATTAATGATTTCGGAAAATAGAAACTTTTTTGAAGTAAACCGTCACACAGACAGCTCTATCTGTCGTCCTACAGCGAATCAGTTAAAGCACCTATTATTCAATATATAATACAATATAAATATAGACTAAATAAACAACCATCCATTGTCTGTCATTACGAGCCAGTTGTCTATTTTCCAACTAAAAATTAATGATTTTGAAAATAGAAACACATTTAAAGTAAGTTGTCACATAGACAGCGAATCGGTTTTATAATATATATATATGTGTGTGTGTGTGTGTGTGTGTGTGTGTGTGTGTGTGTGTGTAAATGTATGGTGGAGAACGTTTTCTTGTTTTTCGTGCTTTATATACCAAGCTCCTGCACCGTCATGCCACCATTTTATTAAATCCCACAAGAATGTTACAAAACATCTGAGGATAAGAGTTCAGTAATAATCGCCGGGTATCAAAACATGTTTTATTTAAAACTGTTATGCATAATTTAATGTCGGACAGATTATGCCGTTACTTCCTTCTAACATTAAAAAATTCTCACAAATCGATGGTGGCTTTTGCTTAAAAAAAAAAAGTCTCAAACGTTCTTAAATAAAACATGCTTCTACATCCTTATCCAATTTAATCCTGCTGAGTTCCCTAACATGTTTGCACTCTTTACTGAAAACCTACTCATCCATATTGATATAGGCGGGCTGTGTACATACGACTTTGCATGGTTCTAGGCGGATGTATGTGACCAAGCTTAAATTTACTTTTCATTAATAAAATGTGTTTTCGGGGCTTGCATCGAAGCTGATAAGTTTGCTCTCCTCTGAACTGGATCTGGATTTCATGCTGTGCAGCATGATGGTACATAGCGATATCGTCTGTATTGATGTAGAAGGTCCCACTTCACAAATTGATACTTTCATCTGAGAGATAGGCGGTTTGCAAATACGGATATTTTTAGTGTGTGCTTGCTTCAACCCTGTCACTGGTTAAAAACCACTCACACATACTCACCAAAGCTTGAGATTGGCACTAATTTCTAGCGTCGTCTAATACAGTTTTGTCTCTCATTTCGAAAAAACTCACTCTAATGATATTGAAGAAGAGCCTATGATTATGAAGATATGCAGGTTTTTGTTTATCCTCAATGACAGGTCCAGCTCTGATAGAAACCCTGAGGATAGTATTTTACAGTAGCAATTCCAGTTTTATTATCCGAACTCTTAGATTCGTGGACCATGAAGGATGTAACGTAGCCTATGTGATGTCTGTTGACCTAGGTAAAATCTTGGCTGTCAGCGCATCGCTCGGGAAACAAAATATTGAAACTTACTATTACGACTTCATCTGAGGATGGGCGACTTCACAGAGTCTAGAATCGATTCGATTCCAAGTATTTTGGACTCAGGAATCGGAAATCCAAGTACTTGCCAGATTTAGTGAGTTACAAATAGAGATTCGACGTGGGCGCGCAAATTATCAATCTGGAATATAACGGGTTAAGAAAACAAGAAAATTTCATTAAAACATTAGTATGTACTCATGAAAACAAATGGGGTCGGAATGGGTAGAGACGACAGCGTGTGCTTTGCAGGAGCAAAGGGCTATGCAAACCTAAGATTGTGAGTCTCTTATGTAAAATGTACAGACTGGCTTAAAAGACACATGAGTTGGCTTTTGCCTGCTGAATCATACATAGTTTACCACAGCTATTCTTCAGTGACGCTGCTATCGTCAACAGTATCATATCAATACTACCATCGTCAACATCCTTACAGCTACCTTTACCGTCTATTTGATCAGAGATAATATTACCACAGTTGGAGTTAATCTAGTGAAATTTGGAATTTGATATGGAAATCTACTGATTAAATGTCATAAATCTGTCTAATATTTCATTCAAACGGGATCGCAATAATGACTAAGATTCAGTTAAGGAATTTGATACGAGCACACCGATTTAAACTCAAAATGTGTCCATTATTAAAAATGAATTCATAATAATTAGCTAAGATTCAGTTAATAGAGATCCATCCAATTCAATTTTTGGAATTGATTCCAATCGGATCCTGACGTGGAATTGAGAATAGGGCACTGGAATCGGAATCGGTTCCATCTTTGTTCTGAGAACGTATTGTAGAGTGAATATGCAATTGAGCCACTGAAGTAAGTACAAAGATAACGATAACATCAGTCTGCTTTTTATTTCATCAAAGAAGCTCTAGACTGCAATGGCTCTCACCTTTTTCTTCTATTTTTTTTTTGATGGCCCTTAATGGTTGAGTTCTTTTCTTTACTATTTTAACTAGCCTGTGCACTGTAAAAATGGTATGTCCTCCTAGTTATTTTATCATTCTCATTAATTTTTTTCTCATGAGGAAATGTATCGTTTTGTTTATAGTGGCTAAGAAATTGGCCGAAGTCTCGGGGTTAAGAACAGTGCTGTGTGCGCAACTCTGTATTACGTAATGTAATGTAATGTAATGTAATGTAATGCAATGTAATGAAATGATGAATTTATATTGCACACAAATTCACCGCAAATGTCCTCTAAGGCGCTGTATAATTACCCAGTAAAATTTACACAGAATGTATACAATAATACTAAAAATACAAGAGAACATATATATAATCTCTGATTCGCCCTTCAAAATCATGACACTCCTTCGACAAGGTGCAGTGCAGTAATGAAGAAGTCGGCCCTAACAGAACTTTCATTTCTGAGTTAGGATCTTTTACTGATAAGTTATAAAATAATATGGCCACGCCATCTCAACTCTGCATAGCGCCACTTCTCTCTTTATCTCCTCTCTCTGCCTTTTTCACTCTCTCACACACTATGTCCTCACTCATTCTTTCCTTCTCTCTTTCTTTCTCTTCCTCTCGCTCTCTCAGAACGTCACTCAACACTTTCAGCCTAATGTCTTCTCCATCTCATGCTTTCTACCAATGATCCCCCCCTCTCTCTCTCTCTCTCTCTCTCTCTCACTCTCTTCATTTCTCTCTTTTTCGTTCTATGAGTAGTTAAAGTCTGTTACCTGGTGTGTCTCATATATTTATAATCTCTCTCTCTTTCTATCTCATTCTCTTCCGCATTCTTTCTCTCTCTTCTTTAAAGCTCCACTCCAGAATTCAATTCTAAGCTCTAAACCTCTTCCACCTCACACATACTCTTTCTTCCAGCTCCTTGTTTTTCTCCCTCTCATTTCTTTTCTGCCTCTCTCCTAGTTCAAACCTAATTTTCCAGTTCACTTAGTCTCTCTCCCCCCTCCTCTCCCCCCCCCCCCCCCCCCCNCGCTCTCTCTCTCCTTCTCTCTCTCTCTCTGTTACATCTCATTTTCTTTCTCTCCTTCATTCTTTCCCTCCACAAATTTAAAGTGTCCTCGACCAGTTCAAGCCTTACCTGTCCTCTATTAAAGTCTCTCTGTCTCTTTGTCTTTTTCTTCCTACTTTCTCTACCTCTTCGTCCTCTCTCATTCTTTCTTTCTCTCTCTCTCTCCTCTCTCTCTCTTTCTTTCTCTCTCTCTGTCTCTCTGTCTTTTTCTTCCTACTTTCTCTACCTCTTCGTCCTCTCTCATTCTTTCTTCCTCTCTCTGTCTCTCTGTCACTCAAAGGTCCCTCGAACGGTCCAAACCTAAATCTCTTCCACTTCGCCCTTTCTCTTACTCTCTCACATTCTCTCCCCCCTCCCCCTTTCTCAAAGCGCCCTCCTGCAATTCAAACGCAAGCCCTTCCCTCCAGACTGGATCCTAGTACCCGAACCACTGTCCTGGTCAAAAGACTGTAGGTGCCAGCGTAGTGCTCATCCTACTGGTCATCATCGCTGGCTTGTGGAGATACGGAACTGGGTAAGTAAGAGCTACGCTTCACTTCGCAAATCTTTTTAACATATATTAATAATAATAATAATAATAATAATAATGCGGTTTATAAATCTCGTATCCAGGCAAATGCCGGCTCACGCAACTTCACATTATTACTACCTCACTCTATACCTGTCTCAGCTCCCTGAGAAAAATACAGAGCCACTGCGGCCATTACAGACAGTTTTATTGTCCAACGGGGCCAAGGAAGAGCCAGCCAAAGGCATTTAAACAAAAAAAAAGAGAGCCAAATCTGACAATCTTGATTCTTACATTCATATATTATATAATAATGGTATAAAATGATTACATTAGCTTTAGTCACATTGCTATCTCCCCTATCTTCATAATCACTACTACCAAATCTAGCAACACTCCTCCCTTTCTATACAGGCATAGAATGAGCCACGTTCGTATGGCGTCCTTGCGATGGTTCGATGCATTATGCCACCCTTCCACCCCACCAGCATCCATACAGCACATGTCTGTGACATCATCTTTGGCCAACATGAACATGATTGGTAAGTCGCCATCTCCACGTGGGGAGACACCAACTTCAGAAATGGTCACACTCCAGGAACTATGACCCCAATTCCAAGGGCCATGGCACTAATTCTAGATGTCAGGTCAAGAGCAAGTAGTATGATACCAAAAACACGTGTAGAATCACTAACAACAGTAATTGCTAAGTCATCAGCAGGCCTTGCCAAGTCATCAGCAACAGTTGGTAAATCACCAACAACAGTTGGTAAATCACCACCAGCACGTACTAAATCGCCAACAAAGATTGGTAAGTCGCCATCTTCACGTGAGGAGACACCAACTTCAGAAATGGTCACACTGGCTACAACAGAGTCGGTCATTTATTGATCCAGCAGAAGAAGGTTCGTCATCAGCCTGCACCAACTCCCNNCGAAGAAGACCTTGTTACTGGTTACTTGTTAAGACTGCTTGGTAGCAGAACCGATATCCTTGCACTCAGGGCAGACCCATACTGCCGTTAAAATGAAGAACCTAGTATCTACGTATCTGGGTCAAATGGACATTTTTATATTGTTAAAATCGTTGGAAAATTTTGCGTCTGGTAATCTTAGTTTGGCATCGATACCTCATTTTTAAAGGCGTCTATAGTAAAATTGGTAACGATGTGACTATTCTATCAGCAGTTATTAAAAGAAACAGTTTTTCGTCATTTGTAGCAAAACATGAAAATGGTAGATACTAGGTTCTTCATTTTAACGGCAGCATAGGTGTTCAGCTCTATGCGGCAATCGTCTTAATGTGCGGATGTTGATTTTGCCGGTGGCATGTTGGTTACGTACCCTTTTTGTCCATTCCTTGTTTGAAGGGTACATGTCACTCGGTGAGGGCGAGTTTGGGGGCTGATGAAAAGAAAATCGTGTACTTCACAGAATTTCTATGGATAAGACTAGAACGAGGAGAGTTTGTTATTTAGATTTGTTATTGTTGCTGAAGCCATATGCTCCTATATAGGGCGAGTTTGGGGGCCGATGAAAAGAAAATCGTGTACTTCACAGAATTTCTATGGATAAGACTAGAACGAGGAGAGTTTGTTATTTAGATTTGTTATTGTTGCTGAAGCCATATGCTCCTATGTAGCGAGCTTGCAAGCCGAAGAAAAAGAATCGTTTAAGAATTTGCATGGATATTATTAGAAAGAGAAGTGTTTGGATATTTGAATTTGTTACTTGTTGTTGTGGAAACTACCACATTTCACGCTAGACAGCTCCATATGATCTCCGTATCCCGAATCTAAATCCAGCAAAGAGTCTCACTGCTGACTGTCCCTGTTGCTGTTTGATTGTGTGTTTCTCTAGGGTACAAACTCGTAAATCTTCTTTTTACTATGTATTACTATATTTTGTCATTGCTATCACTCAAGTCCTACACTTCGTTTTTATTCCCACTGACCAGTAAAAAAGATGAGGATCAGAGCTAAAAAAAAAATGAACTTGTTTAGCCCATGAGAGGGCATGTTTCTTGCTATGCCTTTTCGTTTTAACCACCCCCAGTTGGGACATCGGGCTATTCCCAGCGAACAAAGATCAGCTCATGGGCAGGCTCTATCTCTTTTTAACCCCTGACCCGAAATAGTTCTGTTTAAATTTAAACTGAACTGGCCGAAGAATAGAGAAATACATTAATGGAAAAATGACTTAATAAATATCTCACCGTTACCAGAAAGACTAACCAAAGCATAGATAGCACTGTTTGAACTGGCCAAAGACTAGGGAAATACATTTAAAATAACGTGTGTGGCACCTTGAGCTATGAGCAAGTTTAGAAATTCTTCCCTTGCAGTTACAGCTATATACAGTATTCGTAACATTCACTCAAGATGGTAAATGCTTTTTCCATTCTCCTCCTTTGAAACCATATCAGTTCTTTCAACCAATCGTTTGTGTCATGTTTTATGATCTCAGACAGCTTTGCATTTCAGATCAATTTTTAGCTGTCATATGTTAAGAATAGTAAACCTGTGTCGATTTAATGAAAAGGAATGTTAAAACAGAAATGGCTCTTGTAGGGACGTTTGATTGGCTATTGCTGTGTCCTCCTCCAGATTTGTCTTTCCAATAAACCCGGAGGTTACCTACCTAGATTACCCAATTAAAGGAAATCTTTCATTTTCTTACGTGGGTTAGATTCTTGCATGTCTTATGGCCCATTTTTATTTTGGTTATATGACACGAGTTATTTCCTTAACAAATCCGAATATCGACTATCACAAATATATACTTTCTTAATGAAAACTGAGTACTGAAAATGACTCGTGTGTATAATTTCTTAACAAATCCGAATGTCGAATTTTAGAAGTGTAGACGGTTAATAACGGAGACTGTTTCAGATACGAACGGCATTTGGAGTCATCTATGTAACATCCATCTAGCTGGTTAGCTGTCCAGCGAGCTAGCCGCCTGCTTGCCTGTCTGTCTCTGTCTGTCTGCCTGCTGTCTGTCTGTCTGTCTGTCTGCCTGCCTGCCTGTCTGCCACCCTATCTTATACTTTGCATGTTCACTTTAGCAAACTCTTGGGGCTTCTCCAAGTGTCTGCCTCAGCTGGGAAATATGTGTGTGTGTGTGTGTGTGTGTGTGTGTGTGTGTGTGTTGTGTGTGTGTGTGTGTGTGTGTGTGTGTGTGTGTGTGTGTGTGTGTGTGTGTATTTTCTGGGAGTTGCGCTCATCTGTGAGTCGACGTGTCCGCTTGGGGCGTGGGAGCACAGTCTTTTTATACTTGGTATTGGAAGCTGGAAATCATGCTCCCCGCTGACCTGAGACTTTTGCTCTCCATGTGCACATAATATGTTTTCCTTTCTTTTTTTGGTTCAAAGTTTCATATCGCTGGTGACCGGACCTACTCCAGAATATATCATTGCCATCTGTATTCGGTATATCAATTCATCTGCACCAGAATTATTTGAAAAACCTGGACAGATAAACATCTTGTGCACCCCTGATCCTTTATTCGATCACAACAGCAGACCATCCAAATAGTCACTAAATCAAAAGATTTTCTTTTTTTTTTTCAGGAAAGGGGTGAACATTCTGAGACCCCTGTTTTATATCATAACAATGCCTTATTATGATCTATACTCGTTTCTCGTGAGGAAACAGAAATTCAAGATAGCCCTGGCGATGTCAATAAACCACTTAAGTACAGGTTTTTTTAACCTTCACATGTGCGGAGTAAGGTAACAGCTTTTACAGAAGATTCAAAGCGAGGAGACTTTTCTAAATGGAGCCAAGATAATTATGTGAAATATAGTCTTTTACCTCAACACGGATGAAAAAGTTCACTTCTTCTTCTTCATTTAATCAATTTGACATCAGACTAAAACTGGACACAAAAAAAAGTAGACTAAATAAAAAATGCGGAACAAAAATATACGAAATATAAGCGACTTAAAAATAAATAAGTAAATAACGAAAATTTGAAACATATGATAAATGACTTAAAACAAATATCTGCCTCTTAAGCAGCCTATGAGACTACAGAGAAGGGAATGTAGAGGAGAGCACAGTAGACTGAAAATGAGGGGCACAGGGCCGTAACTATGTCGTCCCTCAACACTCCCACCCCTCCTCCGAAGACTAATTCATCCCGTGGAGACCTTCCACCCTCTTCATGGGGGCGGGGGGGGGGTCACCTTGTCCTCGGGACCCCTTGCACGGCGGGGGTTGCCCCTCATATTAGTTACGCCCTGGAGGAAGAGAGTTCCTTTTCCTCTCTTTGTCTTTATCTTTCTGAATATTTCTCGGCTTTGACTCAGCCTTTGTGGGCGTTTCTTTATCTGCGCACACCCACTCAGTCTCTTGTAGAGAATCTTATGTGCAGCTCATACTACTGTCGATTCCGCTTAATCGCAACTCCGAAAAAAAAATGCAGTAACAAGAATTTGGAATCTTTTTTTGTTTCATTATTTGATAAAGACAGTTCAGTAATCTGTCATTTGAAATGTTTAATGATTAAACAAACCGCGATTAAGCGGGATATTATACTTTATTAGAATGCAAAACAAAAAAAAAATGTGAAGACTGCGGACGGATAGAGATACGTGTGTGAATAGTGAGAACAAATCCCGTCATGAAAGACAATAAAAGAGTTTAATCAAATAATTCATAAAAATCTTCTACATACTACAAGCCCCAAGACTTTCAACCAAAAGGTCTTCTTCAGGAGTGTTAAAATGGATAAAAACAATTTATATATAGGGGGAGAGAGAGGGCGGTCCCAACTACGGAAACAACAAAAGGATCATAAGAAAGTATTAGATCAGTGAAGAAACTGGAGCAAAGGAAGTAAGACAGGGGTGATTATTGTTTGATGTTCATTCCGTGGGGCATGACGGTACCTAAGCGCTCAATGAAGTATTTCTCCATGGCCAACCTGTCAGATGGGTCACTATGGTTGCGCCAGAGCGCTCGGACCCTCATGCTATCCACGGAATGACCAGGAAGAGAGAAGTGTCTAGACACAGGTCTGGCACGGCCATGTCTGACATCAGCTAAATGTTCCCTGAAACGGGTGTCAAGACTACGACCCGTTTCGCCGATGTACAGTTGTAGGCAAACAGTACAGTCAATGACGTAAATAACGTCAGTGGAGGAGCAAGAAAATAATTGTTTAGTGACGTTGAAAGAATAACGTTTGGTGGTCAGATGGAGGGAAGAGCAAACATGTGGGCAGGTGAGGCAGTTGCTACGGCCACAAGGGTGGGTATCGGGGTTGATGGGGGTATGAACAGTGTTGGACAGGCGAGATCGGGTCAGTTGGCTAGCCAGATTGGGGGCCTTTCTAAAAGCCACCAGTGGAGACCTAGGGAAAAGATCCCGTAATTCCTGGCTCCTAGAGAGGATATGCCAACATGACAAGATGATATTTTTGATTTTCACGTTATGGGGGTGAAAAACCGTTGAAAAGATAGGGCGGTCACTACCAGGAGAAGAGGTTGTAAGGCAGGACAGGCTGGAGGAGCGATTCACAGAGGATGCCCTCTTGAGGGCAAGGTTAATGACATTCTTATTGTATTGTTTCTATGCGAATAGGTTGCTCATTTCGCGGGATTTAGTATGAAAATCAGAGTCGTCAGAACAAAGACGTCGGAGTTGGAGGAACTGGGAGTAGGGAATGCTGTTTTTTGTACTGGGGTTGTGAGAAGAGGAGTAATGCAGATAGGAATGTGCATCGGTAGTCTTATAGTACACTGAAGTGGAGAAATTACCCGTTGTGAGAGTAATAAGAATAGCAAAAAAAGTCACCAGTAAGTTGGAGATTTTGTACGCGAGTTTTATAGAGGGATGGAAATCAGATAAATAATTAATGAAAGACAACAGATCTTCCCTAGAGAGAGTAGTGATGCCGACTATGTCGTCGATGTAACGTTTGTAGACTTGAGGTAGAGGACCTCCGTAAGTCGACAAAGCCCGGCGTTCAAAGAGACCCATGAATAAACAAGCATAATTAGGAAGGGCCCATCTTCGTACCCATCGCCACGCCACTGATTTGCTCATAGAACCTACCATTAAATTCAAAAGTAGTCAAGTTAAGGATTAGTTCGGTAAGTCTTAATAAAACTTTATTAGGTTTTCTTGCATCTGCTTTGTGGTTTTTTTATTAAGTTGTAGTAGTGGATCAGTCTGGTATATGAGCTAGGGTAAAGTTACTAAATTATACCTGACATTGAACTACCACTTGTCTCCACCTTTTTGGTTACATCGTACATTATTGTGTCACGTATTTGGCTTTACAATTTAAGCTAGCGTAACTCCGGCCATTGAGCATCATTGAGAGATAGGACTGTTAACGTGATGACATCTGAGGATATTTAGGTCTTTTTTTTTTCCTCCTAAAAGCCAGTCCTGTGCCATCAACACTGTCTCTACTTTAGTTCTAAGAAATGGTGTATTTTAACAGATTTTGAAGTGACATTGATAAGACAGTGCAATTTAGGAATGGAAAGCACTTACATGATTTGTGATCTCTGGTTAGAGAGAGAGAATTTATATTGTCTCGCTTTACCATTTTACTAACAATGATGTATCAGCACTTTTGCCTTTTTCATGTGATCTGGTCAGTTTCCCTCGATTTTCCATTCATTTCTTCTATATTCCAATTTTCTATATTTCACAGAGATACAATAACATGTATAGTATGCCTGCATTCTAGCATGCGTCATTGTCTGTGGTTCTGAGTATGACGTGTATTTCGTGTAGTAATGAGATTTATGACTGGTGTAAATGTATTGCCTGTGAATAATGGCCTTGAGTATCTTTTCAGAAAGGAGATCTAGGCATGGTGTAATTGTTGCATAGCATGTATGTGACTAACAGCGTTGTGCATTTTTCAGTGATGAGGTTCAGTCATGATGTAAAAGTATCATGGCGTATTTTGTTAGGCAGCTGTATGTATGAGGTGTACTTTTTCAGTATTGATGTCTATGTATTGTGTGAATGTATTCTAGTATATAATATGCTGTTGAGTTGTGTGACAGCGATTTGCCTCTTTCAGTTATGAGGTCTATGCATAGTGTGCTCTTCAGCTCATGAACTATACCTTTTTTTTCAGTTTTCGGTAATTTAGATCTATGCATTTCATATGAATTATTGTAATATATCTTGTTCTTTAGGTCAGTGTTTGCATGCTTTATTTCCAGTACTGAGGTCTGTGCATGTGTGTGAGTGGATCACAGTATATTTTGTTTTGCAGCTCTGCGTATGATAGCCGTGTAAGTAAGTATGTGTGTGTGTGTGTGTGTGTGTGTGTGTGTGTGTGTGTGTGTGTGTGTGTGTGTGTGTGTGTGTGTGTGTGTGTGTGTGTGTGTTTCCAGTAATGAGATCCATGTTTGGTATGAATGTATCATAGGATATCTTGTCCAGCCTATCACCACATTAAAGTAAAATGTTCTGCTGCTACTTATTAAATATATTATATTCAGATGTTGCACGCAATGAGCACTGCACTGTGAACTTCGATGGTTATCAGCATTAACGGAACCCTATTTGCTTGCTCTAGTTAAATGGCTGTATCAAAAAAAATTTGGATGATATTGTGTACTGATGCTGAATAAATAGATTTGAGTCTAAGTCAATCCTGCCACTACTTTCAACATTATTTTTTTTTATTTCTGTTTTTGATTCAGAGTCTAGTCTACTACTGAGGCCATTGAAAAAAAATGTCAATGCTAATTTTCAAATGAGAGAGGCTCCTTGGCCTTATGTGCTCACAGACCCTT
The DNA here is from genome assembly GCA_033807755.1 of Ellobium chinense. Taxonomy (NCBI): domain Eukaryota; kingdom Metazoa; phylum Mollusca; class Gastropoda; order Ellobiida; family Ellobiidae; genus Ellobium; species Ellobium chinense. The sequence goes on along the minus strand of JAWQUT010000026.1, from coordinate 2,652,847 downwards.
CCTTGTATTTATTCTCAGCCTATTGCTGCTCTAGATCCTGGATGTCTCTAGTGTAGAACTTGGTCAGTAGTCTAAGCCTATTTTAGAATCTGTCTTCATATCTCTTGCAAAATATACGTAGATCTTGATCTAAATGAGATATGCTGTTGTCTGTGGTGAACCTGAAACCAGTCTAATACAATGTAGACATTCTGATCTACAGATTATGGACCTGAGATAAGCCAAGATCTAGGCTACAAGATCCTGATCTCTCAAAGAAAAATTATTTAGGTTGTGTCTTTCTGATTCGACACCCATAATCGTTCTGTTCATAAAAGGGCCTTGACTTGCTTCAAAAGTAGGCCGTGTCTTGAGTTGTTAGTACAGAACTGTTCAGTCATTTGGCTGATTTAGGCATTGATTTTTTCTAATCTAGATCTAGGTCAACCAATCAAGGTAAAAGAAGGCAAGTTTAGTCCAATCTTGTTTATGCATCCACTGGCAAAAAAGATGAAAATCCTATCCTCTTGTAGAATGTTTACTGCGCCTGTCTCAAGCTAACGCGGCTGCTAGATCTAGATCTTCTTCGCTAGTCACAGCAAAACGCATAGATTTTTAAAATGTTTGGGCTAGCTTAGTCCAGATCTGGATCTGTGTCAGAACAGATGTGCATGGACTTGCAGACAACACCTCAACTTATCAGTCTGCGTGACAGCCGATGATACATTCTTCTGCACAGAAAATGCTTAAATCAATGCACAGCACACTATCACAGAGAAGATACAAGGCCTAATTGCCGTCTTGAATAATCCTTCATTCACAAACCGTTTCTCTTCGAATGACACTGGCAGCCATGAAACTAGGACTGGATTATTGTTAATGTTTTCATCAGCTGGGTTGCCAGACTTTCTTTCGAGCCGGAGCCAAATAGCATGAAAAAACCAAACAAGAGCCAAACCATGTCAGGAAAAGCCTATTGGGATCAGGAAAAGCCTATTGGGATCAGGACAAGACAAGAATTTTACGACGAATTCTCTATGCATAGAATATAAGTGGATATTATAATCACCATAAATCTTTCTACATACATTAAAGCACCATAATTATAAATATTTGTTAAATGAAGACGGCGGTCATTCTTTGATATGTGTTAATGGAACAGTTATTACAAAATCATGAACATTGAAAAAATCAGTTTGAAAGAAGTACAAGTACTTTTTGTTAGGAAAATTTATCATTTTTCATCAATGGTCCATTCTTGGAACCAAAGAGGAGCCAAAGAGCCAGTCAGTTATTTGGAAACCAAAGCCTGTTTGAAAGAGCCAACTATCTGATATTCGGCTCCGAAAGGGCCAAGTCTGCCAATCCCGTTCGTCAGCGCGAGGAGATGGAGAGAGGAAGGTGCTTAAGGTCTAGCCCCTACATGCAAAAATAATAATATAGTCCATTGTTTGATAATAAAATTCAGCCTAATTTTAAAAACAAATTCGAGTAACAATAGCATCAAACTATTCTGTTTCTATTTTTCCGGGGTTTATTTGTATTAGACGATATTCCATGTCACTTTTACCCGCTAATCCAAATAAACCCATCAAAAACAGAATGGTTTATTGTTACATGAGATCCAGAGTGGGCTATAAATCAATTTCCCTAAGAAGTCGTTTTTTCATTATCTCATAAATCCAATATGAACAGACTATAAAAATTCTAAATTACTTTATTAAATTTTTCGATCAGTTGCGCAAGCAGAGCTAATGTATTTTTTTTCTTTCTTTCTTTCTATTATCGCTGAAAACATTGTAAATGTAAAAAAAAAACAACTGATACTGTCGGAAGTTCTTTGTGAGGTTTGCCGCGTGTGACACAGCCTTTTTTGACCAATGCTACTCTTTAAATCGTTACAATATTATTAATCTGTAATGGAAACTCTTTTGTCTACAGTCGGTGAAAAAAGTGTTTAGTTTTATGGTCTTAAAGCTTGCTTAGATGAAAGGTATTAAGTTCACTGTTGTCTTTCTTTCTTTCTTTCTTTCTTTCTTTCTTTCTTTCTTTCTTTCTTTCTTTCTTTCCCTCTTGTTTGTCTCTCTCTTTCCAGTTTTCTTTTCCTCTGTCTTCGCTTTTTTGCAATTTCCGGGTGTTTATGCATTGAATTTATGTTACTGGCCCAGAGCCCAGTAAAGACTTTGAACCTTGTATATTGAATCTGATAAGGAAATTACGAAAATGCGAAACCATGTATTTGAGCGATTCTGAACCACTTTAAAAAATATGCAAGCAAGGTGGAGTTTGAATGGAAAAAAACTCAAAAAAAGGATCAGTGTATTTCAAATGGAATGCCACATTCTGAAACAAACATTGACATACTTTGAACGTGTGAAAAAGACAAGAGAGAATGGGAACTATATTATAAAAGGCTGCATGGCTGATTATGACAACAGAAAGGGATCGACAAAAGAGAAAATGGCTAATTAACATAAAAAAGACACTTCACACAGGCATGGTGGCAATTGGACGTGTGGTATTAGTTAGGTTACACACGCCCAAATCTTTTAAATATATTACTAAGTACTGTTAACTGCCGTCACTCCAGCCTAAATTTTCGCTGGTTGTTTCTACTCACCAGAATGGAGATAAGCATCTGATCTAAAAAAAAAATATATATACACATATATATATTACTTTTAATAGCCCATGACAAGTAAAGTTTTTTTGGTGTGTCTCTTCGTTTAAAATCTAGTTGAGGTCTCAGGCTATTTCATGAAAACAGGATGCTGGCTGCTCAATGTCAGCTCCTATTTTTTTTTAACAGACTCTGCTCTGATCCGAGATGGTGCTGCTTTAATTTAACCTAAACTGGCCAGGGAATTGACAAATGCATTGGAACTGGCCACAGTTAAAGTCAGTTGGCCCTTGAAAGAGATAAAAAAAAATGATGTGATACATAGACCATCTTTCCTGGTAAGTCCAACTCAAATGATTTCAAAATTAATGCGCGTGTGTAACCTTCATTAGCCTCTGGTCTTTTTCTGCTGGCCAAGAATGGTATTTCTTGTAAATTTGAACTTTCTTTTATAAACACAATCCAATGGGATAACAAGAAGATGGCTGCTTTCAATGTCCAAGACCATAAATGGAAGGTGGCAGTCCCGCAATGCTGCCTAAAGCCTTTGCATTTTGTGAATGTGTGTCTACCAAATTCCTGTAAGCCCTATGAATATAATTCAGTCCCTAAATATCCCCATTGTGTTGTCTAGTTTAACTCTTATCCTTCCTTTCTTTCCCTTACACTGTTAAGGAAAGGGGGGAGGGGGGAGGGGTATAGCCCAGACTAGGGTGAAGAAAAGAGAAAAGGGGGATGGGAGCGGATGGGACAGAGGGTAATAAACAATGCAACTCTAAGTTAACATCTTTATGCAGGCACGGGGCCAGGACAATTTTATAGCATTCTGTGTGGTTGTCAGGTTACAACAGACAAGTATCTCCACCAGTGTGTAGTAATTGTCCATGATTTTAAAATGAATGCGCGTATGTAACCAGTTAGGGGAGAATGTTACGATAAGGAAGAGCGCTTGTTTTGATATCTCTTGTTTAGAAGAACGAAGAATAATTGAGTGTCCATGGAGGGGCGCTTTATCCCCGCTCACTTAGGAAGCCCTTTGATTATTTTAGAATCTTTACTATTAGTATCAGATCAGAAGCTCACACCCAACTGTGGCCTCTAGGTCTGTCTCTTATACACATCTTCCAGATCAATAGGGTTAGGGTTCCATTCTTGCGGTCAGATCCTACATTATGACATGCAGTATGTATATGAGAATAACGATGGCTAGACAACATCCTTCGACAGTTTTTTTGAGAAAATATGAAAGCTCTAATAGCGAAATTTAAAGAGCTCAGTTTGAACAGTTGTTTCAGTAANACCTTGTTACCAATAAAGAAGTATTCTGTTTCCTGCACAGCGTCTTGGTTTGTGAATTAAAGTAGCAACGTCAGTGGCGTTTTTAAGGAGAAGCTATCGTGTTCAGTGCCTCTTCACTACACGCCAATACTGATTGACACTTGCTCGCTACAGACTATTAGAGCCAATATTAACAGGCAGTCTAGACCGATGTGTTTTTTATTCAAGACGATGCAGATTGTTTAGAAATAATCGCATAACATGAAACCACACCGCTAAAGTGTTGAAATACAGTCTTGGATTTGTGAAAAAATAATTGTTGCGGGCAATGTTTCCCAGTGACTTCGGCGGATTTCATTTGCGCGGGCTTGTTGTCTGCAAAAACAGGGCCAATTGTCTGACCCCATTTGACCTAATTAAAACTGTGAAAAAGCTAAATGAACGACCCCCATTATAAACAGTATATAGAGCACAGTGGTGGCACCAGACTTGCTGACCAGCCTTGGCTATATCGGAAATGTTCCAATGACTCGAGGAAAGAAAAATTATTAAATGGCTCAAATGAGCTTTCACAAATTGGCTCCTCCAACCTCTAGGGTCAAGTTAGGATGAAAAGCTTTGGGCTGGAGGAAGATCTCTCCAAGACAGCAGCTTCTTTGGTCAGACCAGGCTAAAATCTTTTAATGCAGGGAACGCAGAGGAAGGAGGACGAATAAAAGTATGAATATTTTTTATCTACGACTACACGCCGCTCAAGCATTGATTACATCTCAAGTAAACTTAAAAAAAACACCAAAAAAACAGCGCCCTTCCGTGGACATCGTGTGTGTCCTCCTGTATCATGCGTTTATGTACTTTTTTTTTGTACAATAAGCTTTTAATAAACTTGTTAAACTTGTTAAACTTGTTAACTTGTTGTCTTTCAGGGTTAATTAAGACTCAGCCTGTTCTCTACCGTGGTGCTCTGAGATAAGGGATGCCTCACTCCACTTGTCTGTACAAGAGATACCTAGTAATATAGGCAGTGAAAGATATTTTCAGAATGCTAGTGATCAACGCCTCCAAATGGCAGCGGCACTGTATATTCACCAGGTAGATGAAAAACTCCTTGAGCTAGACCTGGTCTACTGAGAGTAATTATTATAATAGTGTGAAGTCGTGTAAGCCGGCATTAGCCTGGATACGAGACTCACAAACCGTATTATTATTATTATTATTACTATTATTATTATTATTAATATTATTAGGGTGTCAGGGAAGCAACGTCAGAAGAAACATAACTCCTCCAAGAGATGATTTCTGTAACAAAGTCGTCTTGCCTGACGTCAGGATCCCACCAAATCTCATCAAAATCTTCCGATACGGACATTCTTCTTTCCTATTCATAACGTTGGTAAGAGGAAAAAAAACCCAGTATTAGCAGTCAGCAATAACATATTACTTTTACCAGGTTTTTAATTTTAGCAGAGTATTTGGCAAAAGCTGCAGTGTCTTATCCAAACCACCGGTGAGTAAATGGGAGTTTGAGTAAACGAAAATCTTGAATCGTTAGCCCTAGTTTGTCTCATAAACTGGTTACTTTGTTTCGTGAACGGAGCATGAGGCGTCTCTGGGGACTACGTAGTCAAATTATCCATATCCATCTTAATATTTGAAATGAAACAAATTCACTGTAATTAGGTTATATAGGATTATGCATATGACATCTCGTCTGTCGTTTTTTACAACTTAGCGAAAACCTGATAACACATAATAATAATAATAATAATGCGGTTTATAAGTCTCGTATCCAGGCTAATGCCCGCTCACGCGACTTCACACTATCATTACCCCAGCAGGCCTGATCACTCTAGAACTTTCTCGACTCCCTGGGGAGCATACAGTGCCGCTGCCATTTATAGGCGCTGATCACTTGCATTCTGACAATATCTTCCACTGCCTATAGCCAGGTACCCATTTTACAGACGGGTGGACTGAGGAAAATGAGAATAAAATGCTTTCCCAAGGCACTTACAACATGACCGTGGTCGGAAAATCGAACTCACGACCTTCAGATCTTGAGTCCAACGCCGTAACCATTAGGCCACGCTGCTTCATAAGTATTTCTTTCCATGCATCAGGTGTTTTGCTTTCTTAGCCCTGGTGCAACTCGACTGAATACAGCGACTAAGCCTGTCAGTAACTAAGTTACTGACAACAATCAACATATCCGTTTCGTCTTGGGTTAAAGGAGTATTTTGAGATCAGGTGAGTAAGGCATTTTGCAGGAGCCATTGAAGGTGAAAATCTTGGAAATCTTGCCCCTCTCCTTCTTTGTGCATTCTGAAGCGGAAAGAGGTTAATCTCTGGGTAGAGTCTCCCAGACTTTTCTGGAAACATTTTACGAAAGGCAAGATCTATTTGTACACTAGACTATAGGCTTCTCAAACTTTTGCTTCCAATTTTATTGTGTTATTAATCTTTTCTCTTTCCAGAGCAATCTAGTGAGTGAGTGAGTGAGTGAGTGAGTGAGTGAGTGAGTGAGTGAGTGAGTGAGTGAGTGAGTGAGTGAATCAGTCAGTCAGTCAGTCAGTCAGTAAACAAACGTCGTCTCCTCAAATGCGCCAGAATTGCTTTCCATCAAGATATACGGACTTCAAAACATTTATGAAATGGCAGGCAATCAAACGTAGACCGATCTCTGTTTGTTATCCAAGACGATGCAGAACAAAAAAGCACTCATTTTCAGTGTGAATATTTCGTCACGTTTTTCTCTTTCTATTCAATCTTCTTTTCAAACTTGCTGTGTTTACACTTGTTGATCCAAGAATTGAGAACTTGCGCATTAACGAGGGGATCTCTAACCGTCGCCAAAATAACTGCGTGCTGAACGCCACTAGAAGTGCATTCAGCACCGATACACTAAAGTAATTCTTACGATGGTAAGAGATCCCATCGTTAATGCGCAAGCTCTCAAATATGACTGAATAGGAAATTGCCACTTTTGTACAGTGATCCTGCCACATTCTTTATGTCCAGGAGAGCATTTTTTTTTTCTTTCTATTTTCAGTCTTTCTCTGTGTTCTATCCTTGGTTTTCTCTTCTTTGTGTTGCAGAATTATTTAGACTTAAAAAAAAAAACCGGCTGTATGAAAAATCTCAGTGTTTTTGCAGTGTAGGGCATCAGTGCCTCGTGCAATCTGTGAAAATAATATTGAAACTTGAAACTCATCTTTCTGTCAGTTCTGTTGTTTGAACATGAAAAAGATGAAAATTTAAATTTTATTTACAACTTGGGAAAAATTACTTAACAATGCCACACCTGCTGTAGATCTGATCTTATCCATAATTAATGTAGAATAATCTACAGTACATATAAGTATATTATACACAATACAAATGAAGTCAATTATAAAGGGATTGTTTTGATGTCACCTTATTGTAGAAGAGGATGGTGGCTGGCTGGCTGGCTGGATATGAGTGAGTACAAGTATGGGGAAGGCAAGAAAGGGGTGAGTGAGTGAGTGAGTGAGTGAGTGAGTGAGTGAGTGAGTGAGTGAGTGAGTGACTGACTGACTGACTGACTGAATAAGTGAGTGAGTGAAAAGAAGTGATGAAGACCCGCAGAAAACGGTGACCAGGTAAATCCACTGGACAGTAGATACCCAGAACTCTTGCAAGGTGAAGTTGGGTTAGGATCAGGGTAGGCTTAAGGAATGGAAAGTGCCACTGGGATTCTCCATAGATATTGTGTAGGGACTCTCACAGCGATAATTTTTTTTTTCCCTTTCCATGGCTGTGTTTGTTTGGTCCCTGCACTTGCGTCTGCAGACAGAAGGTCAGCCGGCCTATTGCGCATGTGCGGAAAAAGCAATCAGCTATGTTTACATGATCTCGAGCGAGGCCGTGTGAGTGTAGGTTACCGGTAGCCTAGACTAGTCTAGTCTACATCTCTAAATTATCAGGAAATTCGATTTCTAAGTGTGCAGTCTTGTTGCACATAATAAAACTGATCCACAATCCCACATTAATTTGTCGGTAATTGCTGAGGTTTAGACTATATTCACAGCTGACCCAACATTTATTACGCGCTGTCTATCTTATTCTTCTGATATTTTATGTCTGACCCGTTTTCCGATGTAAACACAGCTGATTGCTGTTTCTGCACATGCGCATTAGGCCGGCTGACCTTCTGTCTACAGACGGAAGTGGTCCCTGCGGCGTCGCAGAAGGATTTGTCCTTATATTATGTGGGCCGTCCTTAGCAAATAGTACGTTCTTGGTTGGTTCGGGCTAATCACAAGAAAGAAGGGTGCACACTTGCTAGAGATTTGTTAGAAATGTGTCATCTTTTGTCAAATCCGAAAGCAAAAGCTCCGCAACATGGCGGCAACCATCCATGATTTTAAATTTGTCAGTATAACGTTTTATCGGTGGTCTTACGCCGGAGAAGGGTGTGGCAAGAATCAACGGGGATATGTATACTGCTGAATGGGGCAAAGATATATGTATAGTAAACACCACTAGCAAGTCAGTACATTGATTTTGTGTTTTGCCTCTTCTGCATCAGTCGCAGCCATCTTGGCTTGCCTAAAGACTAAAACTTCCTTTGTAAGGAAGGGGTGTAGCTTCCCATTTTGTGAAATAAGAGGGACTAAATAAAAGCAGTCCCGATTCCAAAGGTTCTAACTACCCGAACTCACCTTGTGAGAGTTACAAGGTTTTGTACGAAGCGTAATGATAAGAGGAGGGAGAAGGGAGGTAGTGATAGAGAGGTGGTATGGAAAGTGATTTGATCAGGTGAATTGGTGGCTTAGAGATTTATGCTTGGTCACACCAACTAGGTGAATAATAAAGTTATGATATTTCATCACTTAATTGTTGTGTGGGCCCTGGGGACTTTGTGTTTATAAATGGTTATGGATCAATTTCTCTCTCTCTCTCTCTCTCTCTCTCTCTCTCTCTCTTTCTCTTTCTCTCGCGCTCTTTCTTTGTGTGTGTGTGTGTATGTGAATGAGTGAGTGAGTGCGTGAGTGAGTGAGTGAGTGAGTGAGTGAGTGAGTGAGTGAGTGAGTGAGTGAGTGAGTGAGTGAGTGAGTGAGTGCGTACGTGCGTGCGTGCGCGCACGTTTGAGTGCGTACGAGCGAGCGTCAGTTATCAGTTTTAAAACCATGGCTAAACATGGCTTGCCCTTTATAAATTTATCATCTATGCACCGACTGACCTGGAAGCCGGTTTCTTTGAATCACTGATGATTCTTGATTATTGCTCAGGGCCAAAAATGAGCTTTGTAGTCTATACGAGTAATGTTTTTGTTATTTAAGTGTAAATTGCGATGCACATGTTCATTGTACGTGTCCTTTACATAAATACATGGGTGAATTTTGTCAGTGATGTGTTTCCAGAGAACGTTCATCTAAGATCACTGCCCACAACAGAAATAAATACATACTATATAGCACTTGTATGCGCAGTTTTGAATGCGAAAGTGTACTGAATTAGAATAGAGCAGTGCCCACCACAGTAATCTGTACTATAAAAATGAACCGGGGGCGTGGCACGTTACTTTCAAACACGAAAAACACCGAAACCGTTGTACGTAAAATTCAGTCGGAAGCGTCAGTCTGCGTGTACTTCGATAGAGGAGGTTCACCGTCAAAGTCTGCTCACTGAATATACAAGGTTCCATTCATAATAATAATTACCTGAGCAAGTTTGTGCCGCTCCCCACATTTCGCCCATTTTCACTGAAGAAGTTAAAATTTCGAATTCTCCTTTCCGTTTATTGATAACGCAGTGCAGTGTGTAATGTTGAATATCGTATCTACGGGTGAACCTGTAAATGTAACTATTCAGTTGTGCTCTATTTGCTGAAAGTAAAAGATGAAAACGGAGCCCTTAGTAAAAGAAGTGGAGAGTAAGCGGATACAAACAAACGTTCACACAAAGTACGAGAGGGTATGTGTAAGTCTCGTGCCTAGAGCTATTATTGTTAGTCATCTAGTAGGCTTCGGGAAAGACCCCAGCCACAAAGCCACTGTTTTGGAGTGGCTGCGTGTTTACCTGTTTACCAACTGACGGCGAGGCTATGGGTACCGACGCAAAGGTCGTGGGTTCAAGTACCATCACATCATTTTCTTTCCTTCTTTCATTTTCTCTCTGCATCTGTCTTCTTGAGAAATCTCTCCGTTATCCTACGTTGTATGAGCATCTGTTTGTGTCCGTTCATTTCCCACTTCTATTGTGCTGAAAGGGAGTGCATTCTGATTCATTAGATTGCCAGTGCAACTCCGTGACAATGCAAGACAGTCTTATTTATTGATTCCCAAATGTTCCATTCTAGTCCATGCTAGTGTATAATAATCATCAATAGAAGGGTTCTCAGTCCTTTCTAACTCCAGGGTCATTATTTATCTATACTACAATTCACATCATCAGCGACCCATTGTTTCTTTTGTTCACTCTTGAAGAACCTTCCACATTGCACCAGTTCCCAGACATACCTGATTATAGAGAGATTCTTTAAAATCACTATTTCCATCATGACAAGTTCAAATAAAAACTAGATTAGTTCTACTTCTGACGCTGTCCTCATAACCACCCCTATGTCTCTGTGTTTGTACAAGCAAGGGTGACCCCGCTATATTAGGTATGCGGTTTAAAGGTTTAACCCTTAAAGCCAACAAAATTATAATGCAACGTTCCTTTAAGTGTTCGTTAACCTCATAGTTGTGTTCGTTCAGGGGCACGTGCACGCACTGACAAACAAAATAGTTTCTAAGTACAGTACAATTCGATTAAGCGGGACGTCTTATAATAATATAAGCGAGACAATTCCTGAAAATTGGAATTTTTACTAATAAAATTTATACATGTAATTGGGACGACATTCCGATTAGGCCAGACGATCTGGGAGCAAGAAATCATAACAACCACTTGATTTTTGGCAGGAGTTATGTAAACTGTTATCCTTGTGCTCAGTCACAACACCTGTTTTGATAGCATACATGCAAAGTAGACTACTACTGAGGCGCGTATGCCACAGTCAACACGATCTCACTTCATCACCCGTGAAGTGATTAACACCATTAGACAAACGTCAAGTCAGATGCGAATGGCAGTCATCAGGTCCAGTCAAACCCGTCTAGCTGTCAGACGCCTTTCGTCAAATACTTTTCTGTGCGAGAATGGGAGTTATCATCTAGCCAGTTTAACGCACTTTTCGGTCAGTCAGCCACACTTACTTCCTTCGCTAATCTGGGCGTTGGGTGATGCCCTTGCGCAACCAATCATCACAGCCAGTGGGTGAAGTTCGTCCACTGGTTGTTCACGTAAGGGTGACAGTGTTCAATAATATTCAGATATATCAATCTACTTGTACATAGAAGACATGCGGAGTAATGCTCATCCCAGTAGTAGTGCCATAATGGTTGACGTTTGACCTAAATTAAACGCAAAAAAAAACCCCAAAGTATCTCTTTAATATAATTATATAATTACATGTATGAAAATTCAAGCATCTGAATTTAAATGCTACTTCGATCCATGAAATGACAGACGTCGTCCTCCTTTCTCACTGTTTTGTAACATAGAGGAAGAGAGAATGACCGAGAGAACGTATGACTTGACAGAGCTCACCATAAACACTGCTGCCATGAAAGTCGTCTTGTTGTTTTTTAGTGATGTTGATGTTGTTGTTGTTGTTGTTGTTGTTGTTGTTGTTGTTGATGATGATGTTTTTTGTTGCAGTTGTTTTGTTTGTACAGTTGAGAGCGCTAACTGGTTTCAGCCTTCTACAAACTTACAAAGGCGCGTTCATATCATTATAAATTCTTTTATTGAAATGATTATCATAGGCCAGAATCATTCGGAAATGGTGACATAAACAAGATAATCTATGAAAAATTTGGAATTTTGCCATTAACGTTAACAAACGGATTCGCACAACAAATGCACGCACTCACGCACAGCCTCTCACTCAGACGTATGTTAAAATTCCAATAGAACTTAGGCAAACTATGAATGTTTTGTTTACAATATGATTAATGTTAGTATGCTGATTATATCATGAAAATGAAGAGAAAACTGGATGATATACGTAGAAAAATATATATATATAAGTTTTTTCTTTACAAAGCAAACACTTGACAACTGTGAATGTTGTATTTACAATATGATAAATGTATAATGAAATATATTTTAAAAAGACTGGATGAAATACGTACAAAAAATGAAAACACTGGATGAAATAAGTAAAAAAGGAAAACAAATATAAATATTGGACAAATAATAGGATCGGTATGTACAGATTATTATGGTGCAGTATATTTAAAGTCCCTGCGTTTTATTCCATCCCTTTTTTAGTCTTGTTCTCATGTAGCCTTCCCATCACCCTGTGATCACATCTCATCTCCAGATTGCATCAGAATCTGTAGGTTCACGGATACAAATATCATGGTTCCCATAGCAAAGTGGTCTATCTTGCTCTATAAAGACTTGATAATCCATATCGCAGTGGGAAAGGCGTATTGATCGAAGTCATAATACAGTACTGCTATTCAAAACTATAGTAAGGGCTCTACCCCGATATCAATGTGGCTTGGACAGCTAATTGGCTACCGACGTCAAGCGCCCAATATAAACAAAAATTTAATGTGGAACCCTCGCGCTCATCTTGGAGGCATCCTGGCCATGTGGTTCGTGAGTCGTATTCAGAAACTGGAGACTGTCAATCTAAGGTATATATATTTGACTTTCGGGCAGGGCTGTAAATGTTGTAGTGTCACTGGGAAAGATACTTCGTTCCCTTTATCCCACTCGACTCTGGTGTAAATGAGTATCTGACTTAAGAGGGATGAGGACGCTACGCCGCTGGCAGCCAGCAATGACTTTAATGAGCGTTTCATTTGTAATATTATATATTTACGTGTATGATACGTACTGTTTTATGTGTTTGTATTATGAATGAGATGTATATTACTGTTTGGCACAGTACACCAATTTCCCTGTGTGGTAGAAGAAAGTCCTATTCTTTTATTTCATTTTCACATTCAAACCTGATCCGTATGCGGGATTCCATTTATTTTATTGCAGTTCATGTCGGTAGCTAACTAGACTGGTACGTATTGACAAACTACCAGGTCAGTGTGTAGGAGGTAGACCAGAGTTCATTTTCAACTCCACAGAAGGATACTGTATGTAATATTGTAGCCTCAAGTTATTTGCTTTTCACACTCATAATTATACTTGATTCAGAGTATCTCAAAAATAAAGGAAGCATATACGTTTTCAAACTCAATATCCTTTCCATTTCAGAATTCATTAATTTCATTACTCACACATAATTACTCACGCATAAATAATGGCCTGACCCAGATTTACTGAATCCCTCTCCACGATCTTTTCTCTCTTCCTCTCCCTTTCGTAGTCTTTCTATTTGTCTTTCTTCTTTTTCATGGCCTATCCATAAATCTCTCAGCTCTTTTATCTCGTGAAATCAATATCTAGTTTATATCTATCAGGCGTAAATCTAGATCAATGAATAAGGATGAGTACAAAGGTTTTCACAAACAGTGTTCTCGCAGTTCGGAAAGAGATGAATAGCAAAAATCAGAAAAAAAGTGTCTGTTGACACACAAGGCCGTAATCCACAGAAAGGAGGTTTGAAGGATAAATAAGATCACATGCAACAACTTTTTTATTAGCATGACGTCTGTTTTCGAATAGGATCTGCCAGGCTGACATCATTTAAACGTGGCCGGTTCTATAAGAAGACCTATGATGAAGGAAAAAAAAGGCAACTCTTCGAATAAATGTGTCAGCCTACGTTCTTAAGCTCGCAAACCAAATTGCGACTCAGTGATCAGAACCGGTCTAAAATTATGGACAAAGCGATACCAAATTTACAGTAACATGATATGGACGATTATGACCATACACACGTCAACGCATAGGAATGATGGATGGAGGATGAATACGATTCGAATAGATGTTTCTTAATGAGCTGCGGTGATTACGTGATTCTAGAACTATTTTGGAGTGGAAACAGGCGCTAATTTCCGGTTTGATATGTTTCAAAATAATGGATGGGGGAAATCTTCGTCTGGTGCTGAGATAGCCATTTTCGGACGTGGATAACTTGTGAAATCGTCCAAAACCAATTCGGGAAAGAGAAAATTTACCAAATAATACATCTATCGCCATGCCTTTAGCACTGAAACGCTCATAGAGTGGCTTCTAATTGTTTTAGCTCCACTCGGCAAAAACTACCTGGCAAGTAATTCAGTATGCAGTATGCAATTCAGTTGCACCATGTGGCTGCATTGCCCATGTTGCCAGATTGCCCTATTTCATATCAGTTTACACTGGAACCGTTTTCTGAAGTCCTTATGTATATCGGCAATTCATTGACGTTTTAAGGCTTCGTCGTAGGCAGCATTGTGTAACGAAAGGTCTGTAAATCAATCAGAACTGGCATCGCTTCGTGGAACATATTAGTTTCTACCCATGTTTACCGGTCCCTCGGATGTGAATGTATCACTCGGCCTGCTTATGAATATTCCATGAGAGAAGTCTCTAAAAGAACATAAATAATTTACTTGTGAATATGGCGAAATAATTCTTAGAATCGCGAAAAGGCCCAAGACAGTAAGCAGAAGGTTAAATCTCAGCGACTGAGAAACCACTAGAGATATTTTTTTAAAAAATATAATGTCTCAGTCAAGAACTGAAGAAAGATAGGAAAAAAAACACTGAATTGCGTTAGGAGAATGGTTTGTCATTTTTCAGATTCTACTAGATATCACAGTTGAAGAGGTATGTTTAAACTCAGTCTGTACTGAGGTATCTGGCAGGGTAAACAATACTTTCGTCGACAGCTTCCAAATCCCAGCTCTTCATAACCCATGCTACTCCAGATAATGCCTTGTAATGATCTGGACTACTGAAAACACCGAACTGTGTTCTGACACGTATAAAATGAGAAAAGGGATGAAATATGGTTCACTCTTCAATGTCGGAGAGCTAAACATTCCCATGAGCAGATGCTTGTTGGGCAGTAACCAGACAAACAGCTTTTACGGCACGTCTCAGTATAGGCCTCAATCACACCCCTACACCGCATCAGGGAAAAGTAATCGGAAATTCCCAGTGACTCGCCTGACGCACCGTTTCCGGGGCGATCATTGTTCGGGGAATACCCGTTTATGGGAATATAACCGCCATTGTTGGCGTTTCCATTGTAATTGTTATTGTCATTATTGTTGTTGTAATTGTTGTAGTTAATGGCGTTGCTGCCGCTTGCAGGGACTTTCTGTGGTGGAGGTCTGCTGATAGAGATCGGTATGAAGCCAATGTTGCCACCATTATAGTTGTTGTTACTGTTGCCGCTGGCGTCGTTGTGGTTCTGGTTGACGAAAGTTGCACTGGCGGGTGACTGAGGACTTCCCCCTGTGGAACATAAAAAGGGAAAGTAATCATCTATGACGAGCACACTCTTGTGTTCTGATGTTATCGATTCTGTTAGTTGATGATTTAGGTTTGAGGAGGTTTGCAGATACTGTAATAATTACTAGTCGTGGTCACTTTCGATGTCGTTGCCATCAATTTTTGTTGTCTTTGCTATGAGAATCATCAAAGTCCGTAACACTGTGAATGGATATTTTGTTTCGAAATGGATTTCATTCTGAATGGACACATCAGATATTCGAATACGGAGCTGTTTTCCTCGCGGAAGACTCTTAGAAGAAACTGCGAGCCAGTGGTTGAAAAAGACTTTACAAATTCACTGTAGATGAAGTAATGTGTGAGGTTCATGCTCTTCTTCAAGGTCTTCATCATCATCATCATCATTATCTGCAAAACATCATCATCTTCATCATCACCGCCTCCACCTATTAACCCATTTTATGCATGCCCCTACCTGCGCCACTGCCGGAACCGGAAATGGCGATGTCTGCGCAGCCGTAGAACTGTTCTTGATGACCACACCCCACACAACAGCCTGTGTTATGGCCTGTGCAGCCCCATGAGTTACCTGCTCATGAAAAAGTTGAAGGAACGAGAAAATTGTAAGCGGCCTTATATTAACGATTATGTGATCTGTAAACCTGTCATGTGATACCTAAGACTCGTTTCCAGGCTAATGCCCGCTCACGCGACTTCAGACTATTATTATTCCAGCAGGTCAGAAGCCTCTAGAATTTTCTCGTCTTCCTGGGGAACATTGTCAGAATGCTAGTGATCGGCGATTACGAATGGCAGCGACATCGCTTCCGTTCATAGGCGTTGATCATTAGCATTCTGACAAGATCTTCCCCTGCCTACAGCTAGGTGCCCAGTTTATAGACGAATAGATTGAGGAAAATGTGAATTAGACACTTTCCTAAGGCACTTACAGCATGACTGTAGCCAAGAATCTAACCCACAATTTTTAGATCGTAAGTCCAACGCCGTAACTATTCGGCCACGTTGCCCCACATGATATATAATATATATATATATATATATATATATATATATATNCGTATTCATGATATAATAATAATAATAATATAATGATAATAATAATAATATAATAATGCAATTTATAAGTCTCATGTCCAGGCTAATGCCCACTCATGCGACTTCACACTAATATTTCCCCTGCTGCCATTTACAGCCGCTGATCATTAGCATCTTGACAATATCTTTCACTGCCTTTCAGTTACAACACAGAATAGTAATGCATATTAATACGCTTGTGTACTCTTGTATACTCTTACATTACTCTCTCGAGGTCACATGGGTTTGTTTACAGTGATACGAGTACATTTTTCTTTTTCTTTCCTTTCCCTCCCATGAGGTGAATGGCCATAGTTGCCGCCAGTTCTAATGCATTTGTAATTGCTCTGATCAGTTTATGTGAAGTTGAAGTAGCACTATTGAGAGGTATGGATAGAAAAGAGAGAGTCTAGGCCTTGCAGGGAGCGAGCCTTCGTTCTTTTAATGAAACCTGAGGTCACAGTGGGTTTTTCATGGGTGTGATTCAAATAAAGAGACAAACCACACAACTTTGCTTGTTTGGGGATTATTAGAAGTAATTTATATTTTTTAGCGTGGATGCTATTCTCCATTACTTGTTAGTAGGAGTGGCCAACGAAATTAAGACTTGGATGACAGCAGCCGATCATACAGACTAGTATGGCAAATAGATTTGTGCGTTTGTAACTATAGGTCGTTCAAATCTTTGCTAACCACCTATTTAGGACGCCATTTGTACAATTCCAGCTAATTTTACGTCTGAAAAACTACACTGGAGATGTTCTTAAAGAAATGAGTTATCGAGCCAAGTATTAGCAAACGAACGGATAGGTAATTACTTTTCAAAGTAGAAATCATTAATCACACCAATCGACGAACTCAACCCGTGAACGTCGTTTACGGTATCCGGATTTCAACGGTGGGCCAGTTTAGATCCCACTTTCTAAATCTGGCAATCATCGAAAATAGTGGTAGTGAAAAAGGCGTATAGCAATACTGTCATTCTTCGAAGTTTGTAAGTAAAGTGTTAAATCGGTTTTTAAAACAAAAATTAAAACCCCGTGCAAATGTTTGTGTTTATGCCCATGTGCTAACTGTTTAGAGCTTGGTCCAATTTCAATATTACTGATATATACAGCATCCTATTCCACAACAAAAGAAGTTTGGAGAAAGCGGGAAACACCTAGATCTACAATCATCAATGTGTTACTAAGAGGAGAACTAATTTAGTTCTCTTTCTAGTAACGAATTAATGATTGTAGATCTAGGCTAACATTTGTAACAAACAAATTATTGATTGTAGATCTAGGCTAACATTAGTTACAAATTAATGATTGTAGGTCTAGGCTAACATTAGTTTTAAAACAGGTTAACATTAGTGACATTGCGAAAGCCCCGAAGAAGCCACACAAACAAACTTTCTAAAAAACAAAAGAAACATGCGCCCTATAGTTTTATTGCCCATCCACGAATTCCGACATTGTGCTTAGATCTGACACAAACATCTAAACGAAATCATGCCAATTAACATTCTACCAAAGTTTTGAAATACGATCTTGTACGTTGGCATCGTCTATTATGTTACACGTCAAAATATATCGACAATAACCCTCAAAGCGCTTACCGGAGAAATGGCTGCTCATTAGAATTATTTAAGAGAGATATATTGGGATCTTGTATGATCCCTTTGAGATCTTTGAGATCACAGAGTAAAGTGATGCTTTATGAGATCTAACGCATAACAACAAACTGACGAAAGAGAAATTTTTGTCATTGCCTCAATATCTTGGAACAGAGTTTGTTTTTACAAAAAAATCCTAAATATTGATTGAATCATATTCAAAGGGAACTTTAAACTGAGTCATAAATTGCGAGCAATCTCGTCTTCTTGGCCACTTTGTAAAATGATTTATTTCCAAAGGACATTTTTATAAAATAATATATCCTCTCTATATTCAAAACGATTTTTCAAAAGTGGAACGCCGTGAACCGTCTTGTAGAATATGTCTCAGACGCTTCATGGTTGAATTGTTATTGCATATGGACTTTTATGGGAATTTTACTACAGGTTGCAGGAGCCTTAGTGGTTAAAAAAGATTGGACTGTCAGTATAAAATCTGTCCTTTGGACAGCTTATGTAGACATAACCGTATAACATGAAAGCACACCGCAAAAGTGGTGACATTTTTGTCATGAATTTATAGAAAAGAATAATTGTTGTAGGCAGTGTTTCCCATTGGTTCAGCGAATTTCCTTTGTGCTGGCCTATGGTCTGCAAAAGAAGGGGCAATTTTTAAACCCTTTTCATCTAATTTAAAATTATAAAAAAACTAAATGAAGGACCCCCACTGTAAATAGTATATAATTTGAGCACAGTGGTGGCACTAGACCTGCGAACTAGTACTGGCCATCTTAGGATGTTCCTGTGGTTCGAGGAGAAAATTTTATTAAATATCTGACAGAGGCTTCTACAGTTTGGCTCCTGCCTATAGTGTATTATGTGTGAAGACACTCGTAAGTTATTTCTATCAAATGTGAGGACTTATTATGTTATGTCAGAGCAGTTATCTTACCCGCGTTATATTTCCACTGGAGGACACACTGGGAACAGGTGACGCTCTCTGGCAGATGCAGCGTCACGTGATGTATTTTGCTGTTCCAACTGGTCACCTGCAAGGTAAAAAACGAATAAAGTATCCTTCTGTCTCTTTAGTAACAACTCATGGGTATGGCATAACCAACCCAATTTTGCTATTATGGTTAGTAAAGAGGATGGTCATTAAAAATGTTAGTATGTGCCGAAATCGGAAGGGAAAGGGGATATGGGGGAGGGGAGAAGCTTTGTATCAACCCTTCACACCAACCACTAAATAACACAAAGTGGACAGAAATCTCAGCAAGAGGGGTATAATAAAGCAAAGGGGCATGTATCTTGAACACGCACAAAAAGTTCTCCGTCAAACGATTTCACTCACACACACACACACACACACACACACACACACACANCACACACACACACACACACACACACACACACACACACACACACACACACACACACACACACACACACACACATCACTGGCAGAAATAACACTTTCTCTTTACTGAATTTGTAACGACATTTTTTTTAAAAATCATAATATTGTTTGAAGTTTTCAGGAAAGAAAAACGATAACAGTGTGGGTTTTGCTCGGCGACACGCGGCGATAGAAAGTGAGTAACGATAAAGTTTTAAAAAAAAAAGTGTAACCGACGTTTAAGCTCCGCGCCCTTCCTCACAGGAAAGACGCACGAGAACAACAATACATACCCCTGGGCACTCGGACAACTCAGTTCACGTCAAAGTATCGAGTACTCGAACAACTGGCCTATACCTTACCCATCATTAGCAGAAAGCATCGATTCTAAGTATCCAGTATCCGAACATTACCAACCTCNCCTTCCCCCTTCCCCCTTCACCCACCTTTCCGATGCAACCTCTGCTTTTCACACTCTCATTGAAAGCAGCGGTAATGTATAGACTAATGATAAAGATAATTAACGCACTCGCGACACACCCTAGAAGCATCAAAGAATGTGTTAAGGCGCTACACGTTCAATGCATCCTGATTGGACAAACAAAAGGGTGTCATTAATAGTCCTCGCAAAAATGTTTGCGCTCTCTTCTCCCATCTTAGCAGTACGTTTTTTTTGGTTTTTTGTTGTTTTTTTTTAAAAACCTTTTAGAGCTCACTAAACCATTTTGTCTCAATTGGAAAATAAGTTGTTTTTCTTTCATATAATATATTTTTGAAAAAGACCAAATTGTTGAGATATGTGAAGAGCCCAAGTACTGGTGTACCCAACTGGGCAAAAATAAATATTTTTAATGAAAACACTTCACTATTATTTTCTCATATCGTTGTACCTGTGTTTTCCCCAAACTTCACCGGTACCAAAGCAATTAATACCAACGCTGTTTCAGTCAAGCTCAGTTGATAAGTTTTTGAGGAGAGGACAGAACAGAACATAGACTGTGAGCCTGTAGTCAGTCTAATTTACTGGTCGCTAAGCAGTTTGTAAGCAAATTGTGACACCAAACTACAGGTTAGCAAAGAGAAAGAAGAACACTTTCTGCAACTTCCACAATGACATGAATAATATAATGCGTGGGAGAAATGCTACGTCAACAAAAGCTTTCTATTCTGAATCTCTTATTAGGATGCAGTTGAATTTTTCTCAACATGAGAATCGACGATAGGTTGACAGAAAGAAAAACAAAAGAGGTTGCCTGTTACTCATTCTTCAGCCAATTCCAGTTTAGATTTTCCTGAAAATGTCAGTCGTAGCTTGACCCCCCCAAAAATGTTTTATACTCATAGATAGTCAACTTCAATCTAAATTTTCTTGAAATTATCAGTCATAATTTACTGTTTCTCTCCAGACAATGTAACAGTATAATGATACTCGGACTGTTCTTTGTTATCGTTTCTTAACCACGTTTCATTGTCTACAAGTACAGCATAGAATACCTCTGCAGCCACTGACAGTAAACAGAAAATGATCTTAACTTATCCAAAATAGAGGGGAACTGATCTGATATGAAAACTACTCAAATTTCATAGAACTGAACTAAACTTGATCCAAAGGCGTCTTACCCTTAGTGAACTCGGTCTATAATGACTTTTTGATGAACTTGCCCAATTCTGGTGAAGACCAGATGCATCAGAAAAGGGTAGGTCAACTGTTGGTTCAGACACTAAGGGCGTGTTTACACGCGATCCGGTATGTAACGTCACTTTGAGGAAATGGTGGAAAATGACAGAATTCCCTCCTACACATGACATTAAAGGGGAAGTTTTACCTTTTTTTTCTGAGGTTGCATTGCAGATTAGTGCATGTCATCTCGAGTGCAGTAAAATTTATATGAAAAATTGCAAGTTTACATACCAAAGCCAACAACAACAACAACAACAACAACAACAACAACAACAACAACAAAAACAAAAACAAAAACAAAAACAACAACAGCAACAATAACAACAGCAACATAAACCAAAGACATAATTATAACACCGGTTCAAAAACCGAAGCAAAATGACGACAACAACAACAACAACAACAACAACAACAACAACAACAACAACAACAACAACAACAACAACAAAAACGACAACAACAACAATATCAACGACAAACGGTGGCACGCTCACCTTATAGCGTGTTGTGCCATCAGCCAAGCGAAGGAGGTTCGCGTCCAGACACTCTTGGGTGACGGCCCTAGTGGGGTCATTGTTGGGGCAGAGCCGAAATTCGAACCATCCCAAGTGACTCCTAGTCAGCTCTACGGCCACCGTTATGGTCTCTCCTCGTCTGAACACCACGAAAGATAGAATGGTCATAGGTTAAAAAATAGTTTCTTCCAAAAGAAAACTATTTTTTAGCTGATCCGCAATGTTGAAAATCATGTGGAATAATTCCGATTTCCCATGGGTCTGAAGCACAACAAGGACTACTTTATTTGTGACGTAATTGTATTGGCATTTTCTAACCTATGTATTACTACTCTGTGGTGTAAAGGACATGCATATTATTTCGAAATGGTGGGAGGGGAGAGGGAAGAGGGGGAAGAATCTATGGTAAAACCGTTAGTTATTTTGTTTCTTTTAATACAGATTTGCTTCGTGTAGCTGTTGTTATTCAAAACTAAATGTGGGAGAAGCAGAATCATAGCCTTGCGTAAGGCCTAAGGGAATCCACACATATTAAAATCTTCCCTAGGGTTCGACCTTTCAACAATGATCACACCTACACCCGCGACAATAACAACAGCAACACCGTGTCTTGCCATTTGTAGAGAAATCGGCAGGTTCTCCTAAGCCTGTGTGAATGTGTGAGTGTGTGCTTTCGAGAATGATTGTGTATGAGTGCATNTTAATACAGATTTGCTTCGTGTAGCTGTTGTTATTCAAAACTAAATGTGGGAGAAGCAGAATCATAGCCTTGCGTAAGGCCTAAGGGAATCCACACATATTAAAATCTTCCCTAGGGTTCGACCTTTCAACAATGATCACACCTACACCCGCGACAATAACAACAGCAACACCGTGTCTTGCCATTTGTAGAGAAATCAGCAGGTTCTCCTAAGCCTGTGTGAATGTGTGAGTGTGTGCTTTCCAGAATGTGTATGAGTGCGTGTGTATGTGTATGTATGTGTGCATGATTCTGTGTCAACGAGTGTATCGGGTATATGTGTACGTGTGTGAAAGAAGTATTCTTGTAATAGAGCAATAACTGAAATCAAGTGAAAATGGATCGGAGCGGATGAGGGCATCATGGTGTGTAGTGTTTTTTATTTCGAATGTATGTATTCTGTAAGATTTATGGATTGTGATGTATGGAAATGTTCAGAAAGGCTTACAAATAAACAAATCTTGAATCTTGAAATCCTAAGCGCAGTGTAAGATTTTTCATTTATTTATAATTATGTTAAAAGTGAAAGTTAAATCTAAACGTTTTCTCTGTTCACTTAACCATACTCCACACAAAATGAAGTTTGCAGATAAACGGGATCGTATAGCCCACAGTCTTTTTCACTGGCATAAAGAGGCCTATCTAATTTTGTATAATATTGTATAATACCTGTTACACCCTTTTGGACTAGTACATGATATCCTAAACGACTATCAGAGGAGGGCTAAACTTAAGAACCAAATTTCATGGTAACAAAGATTGCATAAAAGACCTAAAGTGTGGAAAATGACTCTTTATGGTGACACGAACACTGTGCATGTCAAAGTGTCACACCAGCCTACCAGGACACCAAAAAAAAAAAACAACATTATGTCAAAGAAGCGGATATGAGCTGTTAATCTGTCACTGTTACAGTTGCATGTGNGTAAATTAAACCTGAAGTTTGGGTCATTCGCTTCGGTTTCGGTGTGGCCATCTCTGCGGAGCACTTGTCGTTAAGGAAACTGGTTAGCTTGTTTACACCTTTCGATGTATCGGTTCGCAGCTCGAAAACGAACTGCAAGATCTACATTTTGAACATCATTTTTAATAAGCTCATTAAATTCTGCAAATAATTAAAGAAGACCTAGAGATTGTGGACTTTCTTGCAAGTGACAGTAGAGAAAACAGTTTATTGGCTCAAAGAGGGAAATTGGATTAGGCTTCTGTAACCTAAATAAAGTGTGGAAAATGACTCTTTATGGTGACACGAACACTGTGCATGTCAAAATGTCACACCAGCCTACCAGGACACCAACAAAAAAAAACAACAACATTATGTCAAAGAAGCGGATATGAGCTGTTAATCTGTCACTGTTACAGTTGCATGTGTAAATGCTAGTATAAAACGGGAAAGAAAATTAAACATGCTATGTTATGAGCCGTGCAAAATCTGATGCATCCGCAGGCTTCGCGAGGCGGATTCAAGCATTCGGAAAGGAATAGGTTAGGTATTTTGTTTTGTTTTGTTTTGTTTTGCTTTGTTTGTAACCTGAAAACGATCTTATTCTTTGCTATCCAGAGAAAGAGCAAAATAATGTTATCGAACGACAAGATCATAATGGCTTGAATTCATGTCTGTCCCACCATTTTGTTGACCGCCCTCATACCGTCAAGCGGTCAGAGCATGCATGTTAACACTTGTTAAAACTTGTTAAAACTTGAACAGCTTGTCCTTGCTTCCGAGATTTCAGGCCTCACAGCGCGAGAGTTCGGAACAAGATTCTGATTTTATTGAATAACTTACGAACAGATAGATGGCCAATGTTTACTTACTAAATATTTGATTAATTGTCCCACTGACTGATTGATTGATTGATTGATTGATTGATTGATTGATTGATTGATTGATTGCTTGGTTGGTTGGTTGGTTGGTTGGTTGGTTGGTTGGTTGGTTGGTTGGTTGGAGTGAGTGAGTGAGTGAGTGAGTGAGTGAGTGAGTGAGTGAGTGAGTGAGTGAGTGAGTGAGTGAGTGAGTGATTTTTCACTATTTCACGACGAAACGCACAGAGATATTTTTGCGGTGAGATGGCAAAATAGAAAGCATACCTGTATCGCTTGGCTATGACTCCCCTGGCATATTTTCCCCCAGCCTCATGATCTCTGGGACCGTCGTAAGGGTCCCCACAGACCCCACATCTTCCTCCGTTTATGTTCCATTGATGCTGTCAAAAAAGATTTCATTAGGCATTCATATTAGAATGAGACCGCTGGAAACTTGAACTATGCAGATCAAAAGCACTGTTATTACAGAAATTGAAGGTTTCTCATTATAACACAACCTTTTTGTTCCGCTGTTTTAGCTGTCAAAATGTAATGCCTCAAATGTGGCGATGTGCCTAATAACACAATACAAGAGTAAAGGAGAAAGGGAGAGGAAAGGTAAATGGAGACACATTACTGACTGAGGTACAAGCATAGTGGCAGACAGACTGGCAAGCAGACAGGAATTAAGATAGACAGAAAAGGCAATGATAAAGAGATGTGAAGGTCTTTTGGAACAAAGAGAGAAACTGACGAATCAAATGTGAAAAGATAAAAAAAAAAGTGAAGAGAACGCAAGCAATGTCCCATGAGTCAGAAATATATAGAAAGTATATACGAGATGGGGAAGGAGGAGGGCAGCAGAACCATTTTACAAAAAGGATGAAAGAAAAAAACAAAAATAATTTGAACTCAGCTGCCATGCAACGACAAGACACCGTAACATTGTCATTTGGTTGTATAGTTATTTACGGTGTTTTGTATTTTCATGGCAGTAAATGGTTTGATGTTGCTCTTACATTGAAACCCCCACAGTACAGCGCCATATCGTCAGTATTGACAGGTGTGTTGAAGCCAAACCTCCACATGCTTGACCGTGCGGGAGGGTCAATGAGGCGGCCATGACCCTTGACATGGTGCATGAAGGTCAAGGTCACGACAAGGACATACACAGCGATACCGGTCATTGTATTTAATATTATCTTGCGTCTTTTCTCTGCAGAAGAAAGTAAAGAGGACATTTTTTTTTTTGGAAACGAAATGAGTAAGAGAAACCAGTATACACAGAAAGGTAAGATGGGGTAAGTGTTCAGAAAGAGAAGGAGAGAATTTGAGAGAGAGAGGGAGAGGGGGAGAGAGAGAGAAGGAGAAGAGAGAGAGAAAGCAATCTACGCTCTATCGTCGGCAAAAACACATGAAGTTAAAAAAGAAACAACATAAAACTGGATGTTTGTACTTATATCTGACTTATGGATTTATGGAAGAATGAATGATCAAACGAATGTACAATTGCAGAAAAGCTAAATTTGAACTGAATTGAACTGAAATGAATTGAATTGAAATGAATTGCATAACCAAGGGAATGACCAGTTCAAAAAATGAATATATGTGAACTTATGAACGGAAAATAAATGAATGAATGAATGAATGAATTTTAAAAAAAAAAAGAAGAAGAGAAGGAATGCATGAAATAAAGAAAAAACGAGAGAATCAATATATACGTATTATTCTGATTTATCTGGTTCTGTGTCCTTACAGCAAGCTACTATGTAACGTAGCGCAGTCAAGGTAAGTAACTTCAGACTGACCCGATGACTCAGATCTCCTTTGCCTGGTGATGGAGGTTTCCAAAACAAAGGGAGATAAGCCAAAATGTTTACAATAACACCTTATCTGTCACCGCGCGGATGCTCTTCCTTGCTTTGAACCTGTCGCTGTTCGTCCCAACGTATCTCTCCGCTGGTGTTTCCGGTTATGTAAGACTTAACAGTCTGATAGGGAAAGGTTTAACACTTTTTTTTATCTATGGAAGTACATTCGGTTCCGCTTCACAACTCTTCGAAAACTTGAAAAGAAAAACCTTGCTTTTAAAGGGAGTTGCGAAAAATAGGGTGATTCTGAAATAAAAAATAACATACTGCCCTGTTAATCGGAAAGTTCTGAGACTGAGCAAAAGTTGTCGTGAAATGGAGTCGATTGTGCGTTCCAATCATGCAAGCAAAAGACCGTGTTAACACTAACAGCTCGGAAAGAAAACAAATTTTAAAACAAGGCCTAATGGTTCTGGCGTTAGTGGCTCTCTGCTTTACCAACGACTGACCCCAAATCGTAACTTTGCTTGAGCATGGAAAAATGTTAAGTGAAAACTACTGTAGGTAGCTCTTCTGTCATAAAGAGATGAGAAACTCTTTCGAATGTTAGCTGTACTGTATCTTCTTGTCTGGTACAGCAACCGTTGATTATAGTGGTTAATGAAAGTTTATCCTCTGACTTCTTGCTCTTTATCCACTCTGACTAGTTTGTTTTCGTGAGGAAATGGCTTCGTCCCCAGTGTTTTACTTTATTTTACCAATCCCATTAGTTTGTAATACTGAGGAAGTTGTTTGATACTTTGCTTTGCTTTGCTTCGCTTTGCTCTGCTCTGCTCTGCTTTGCTTTGCTTTGATTTGATTTGATTTGATTTGATTTGATTTGATTTGCACTGAAAAATCGGTTCGACCTTTCTAGTTACTTTACTGTTCTTGTTAGTTTATAATAATAATAATAATAATAATAATAATAATAATAATAAATGGCATTTATATAGCGCTCATCCCTGTACATACAGGCTCTGACCGCTTTACATAGAGAAGTAAATAAAAGTATATAGTATTCAGCTCACACACTCAAGCATACAATACTCTATAGAGATATACAGATGTAAAAAAAAAAATTTGGTTTCGCAGGTTGTCACGGTCAATCAAAATATTGTTTGAACAAATGTGTTTTGAGAAGTTTCTTTAAATTACCTCTACTGTGTAGCTGAAGAAATCATTTTACTTTACGATGTTAATTATAAATTTATTTTTGTTACACGAATTTTTTTTACAGTTTTTGCCTTCCTCTTTACTATGTTATACTAACTAGTTTCTGAAAAAAATTCTTTGCTTGTTCTTGTAGACTGTCTCTTTTTTTATTACTGCAATATGGTTCAAGAGTTTTGTGGGTTTTTCTATTCAGCTGGGCAATGATCATTTTTTCTCTGTCTTTTCAGAACGCCTTCGATCCTGATGGCAACCCTCCCGAAAAAGAAGTCCAGGCCAAAATAAACGTTTTGGAATTTTGTAACATAAAAATACTCCCCTATCCTCAATGTGACTACTGTGTTTAAAATGGTATTTCAGAGAGCTTTTATTTTCAATTTCAGATCTCTTACTGGCAGAGAGAGGCATTCACATGTGACATTTTCTGGTGTTACGTTGCGGACTAGAATCAGTTGTGAATTTCATGTCTAGATGTCCTAACATGCAATAATAATGATCGTGACATCGGGAAATGTTTATTGTTATCCTCATGCCTGCCTTTACCATAACGATCAGTAAGAGATCCGAGCATGAAATAAGAACTCCCGATAAAACTACAAAGGGATCCTACTATTGACTTTGAAATGAACATTGATCAGAAATTAACGTAACGTAATACAGAATACAATTCTTCAATGCAATTTATTTGATATTTTAGTAGTCTAATTGTCGCAATGATTACTGGTCAGTTTGTTTTCCCCATCACTAGGATGCACTGTATGTATTCCACAAATTTCATATTAAAATGGCATGTCAGAATATAAAAAAATGGTGTGTTTGAGTATGTGAGTCCGTTGTAAGTTAAAAGCCCTCTCCTGACTTTTCATTTTGTCTTTTCTTTTCATTTGAGCAAACTGAAATGCTTGTTGTTTTTTTTCTTTCTTTCCTTCACACATCTCGCCTTAAAAAGTCAGATTAAAAAAAAAAATCATGTTTTCAAGTGGTTTGATGGCGCTCATTTTACATGGTAGAGTTTTATTGTTGTTTTTTCATAAAAGAAACTAGGCTGTTAATGTGTCTTGATCGCTTTAATATCAAGTGTGAAACTGCATGATGTTTATTTGTCAAATGAACTTGTCTGAGCGAATATTTTTTTTTTTAAACAAGCAGAATTCTTTTCTTGTTTTACTTTTTTAATCTTCGTTTTTTTCATGATTTTGGCATGCACTTGGGTCTTCTCTCAATTGGCGCCAGTTTTTTCTAAGAGAATATTATTTTCTTTCCCGATTTCGCTTCCTTGACAATCTTTTAAGATTGTTTTTCGTTGCTGTTGTTGTGGAAATTTGTGTGATCAGAAATGCTTTGTTTTCCTCGTCTGTGTTATATCCCTTATTTGCACATGCAAACCTCTCATTTCAAACTCATCCGGTTCCATCTAGGCAATGTTTGTGAATTTCAAGTGTTTGTGATGAACTGTCTCCGGTTTCTCTCAAGTCTGAGCTATCAATTTTTCTTTTTTCTTTCTTTCTTTTCAAGATCATGCCACGGGCCTTTTTCACACGAATGTCTCCAGTTCAGTTAAACTGTCAGATGATTGTACTATGTGGGTGGATTCGTTCGTAAATTTTAGCTGGCGTCAATAACATCTCTTCAGATTGTTGCTGCTGTTGTTGTATTTGTTGTTAAATTGGTTGTTGTTGTTGTTGTTGTTGTTGTTGTTGCTATTGTTGTTGTTGTTGTTGCTGCTGCTGTTGTTGTGGTTGTTGTTATTGCTGTTGTTGTATGTATTTTATTTGTTATATTATGTATTTACATGTAGGATTTGTTTGCTTTAGGCCTATGTGTTTGTATTGTAAATGAGATGTATAACATTGTAGGACATTGTAAAATAATCTTCCTATGGAGTAAATAAAGTCGTATTTTCTTTTTTTTTTCTTGTTGTTTTTGTTTTTGTTTGCTGTTCTTGCTGATGTTGTTGTTTTTGTTATTGTTGTTGTTGTTGGGTTTTTTCTTGATTTGTTGCTATCCTTGCAATTTAAACCGTCTACAAATTTATTTGTCTTTCCTGATCATGACAACCCATGTTTCTCGACACACATACCTCGTCTTGAAAATACCAAGTGACTCTTGTAGAGTAGACACCTCTCGGAAATTTTAGCTTGCCTCGATAACACAACCTAGATCTTATCACCTCGCCTCGTGGCTCTTCGACTCAGTCAGTACTCCTGAAGAAAGCAGAAAGCTGTTTGATGGGGGTTCTACTGATGCCTGGCATTTTATATACACCCTCGGGACATCCTCCTTCAGAGATGATACCCGCCTCAAAACCACAAAAGTCCCGGTCAGCGCATCGCATCGCCTCACACACTCACAAAAAATTTCCCCCTTCTTCCGTTTCTGGTGGTGTTGATGTCATGACCCACATTTTTCTTAGTAATAGGACAAAAGAAAAAAAAAGCAATTCCGGTCACATACCAACGGTGCTAGGTTACGTTTAGGGTCATTTGTTACTATGGCATACCTACCACAATGACCAGAACACTGGCCAGCTTATACTACACCTTTGTTTCCATAATATGAAACGACCCTGTCCATTCCACTATGTTCAATGTCATGTCTATTCTTAGATACTTGTTTGACAGAGTTTATAAAATTTAACAAATTGACGAAGTTTATTTCTGAAAAGCCCAGCCCACAATATAGGCATAATTTACAAATACTAAAAACGGGACGGATGATTTATTGCACTGATACATCTTTCACTCTCAGCTAATTAAGTAAAGATTAAAATCCGCAATAAATAATTAATTATTTCCTTTTCTCTGTCCGAATTAACGAAAACCCCGTTAGAGCTGCGTCAACTGAATTTTTCAATTAATATTTTTACATAAAGTAAGATGGGAAAGTATTACTGAAAAATCATGGAAGCTTAATGACATTTTTACAAAGGGAAGCTTGCTGTGTTTGAGTCTCATTCTTAGCACTAGTACCACTAGTCCTACTGGTGCGATTCTAAGAAATACCATAGCAACTAAGATGAATCTATCTATCTATCTATCTATCTATCTATCTATCTATCTATCTATCTATCTATCTATCTATCTATCTATCTATCTATGTCTGTCTGTCTGTCTCATTTCAATCTTGATTCAGTACAAGCCGGACATGTGAGTGGCAACACTGTGGCCTGCATGCACTGACACCTTTTCTGTACACGTGACATACCAGATGATGAGAATCGGAAGTATATCGAAATTAATTAAATTTTCGATACTGGTCTGAATTATTCACCCCCCCCCCCNCCCCCCCCCCCCAAAAAAAAAAAATGAGCCAGTTATTAGGGATACTTTAGTAGGAGAAAGTATATATGAAAACAATGTCAGTGAATGCTTGAAGAATATTATTAGGTATTGTTTGTTCACCGTTTCTTTGTCTTTGGTTTAAATATTTTCCAGCCTGCACAGACGCTAACGATAGACCACGATACAGACTGTGCAAACAACAAAATATATCCCACTACAGTATCTGATAGGATCGACATGGTATCGAAATCCCCGACCTGGAAATTTTGATACCAGTATCGAAAATGTTGGGTATCGAAGATCTGAATCGTATCCGATGATGACTTTGCCCGCGACTAATCCGATTAAAATAATCGGATGGTCGAATATGGTTTCGATATCAACCCAGTAGATTTAAGTCGCAATCTAATCCCGTGTAGGTTTTTAATATTGTCTTCTATATCATATCGCATGGCAGCAACGGACTTTCCGGAAAAGCAATCTTATTTCTTTCTTTCTTTCTTTCTTTCTTTCTTTTTTTCCTCACATTATTTTTTTCATTTCTTCCTTCGCCTACATTGCCGGATTCTGCTGAGATATTCTAATTTATCTGTTGAATTTCATTTACTGGTCTAGAGCCTAACAAAGGCTCTGAATCGAAGAAGATTGAATGGAATTGAATTGAATTGAATTTCAAAACGATCAACAAATTTTCAAGTACTATAGACGCCACTTACTCGCAACTTTAGCGTTCTCACAATAAGTTTAGCAGACTAGAATTACCTTATTTTTTTATGGAATTCTCACCGGAAATTAGCGACGTCTAGCAACTTTTCTTATCTCATAATCTGAAGAGTTGTGATAAAGCCGGCAATTCATGTGTCTGTGGACGGAGGGAGNGGGGGGGGGAAGTGGGGGAGGAGAGTAGAAGTAATTAGACTTATCTGGGGGTTTGTGGGGAGAGGGGGAACGCAAAACAGATTTTCACCTTCTACGGCATTTCGTGTTTGACCATGTTAAAGACTCAGTCCAATTTGGCTTGCAAATTGCAAATAAGACGATGCGCAGAAGAGATTGTAGTAGGTCTTTGTAGTTGACTGATCAGCTGGGCTCCATTTGGCCAGATCTTCAACCTCTGTTTGGCCTGGGTTGGACAATCGTGCAGAATGTGTTCTGGAATCTGTGAGCTCCGCAGACACAAATGGCAGTTTCTCGATCGCCTATTCTGTGCAGGTAGGGGACTGACACCAAAAACTGGGAAATGTCCCAGGAGATACAGTGTCAGGCGGGTAATTTTTAAAAAAAAGCCCCGTGTAATCTTTCTTGGAAGCTGATTTAAAAATGGGGGCAAGAGGAGCTAATGATCCCCTTATTCTCATTAAAGAAATAATAAGCGATTTCACGGCTTTTAAAACATGAGAACAACTAGGTGTCCACAAAATTAAGAACCGATTTTTTTCCTCGGGTCTGCAGCCGGGCTGAATTTGTAAATGCCCACCCGGGATATAAAAGGAGAAAGAGAGACATGATGGGACAAATTGAGAATTTGTTTTCAGCCACATGCTCCTAACCAGTCGATATTTTTTTCCTAATTTCATCAGTAAGGCATTTCAGTTTACGCAGAAATTTTGTAGATCGCTAGTTTACTGTCCTCCGAACGTTATACCCATTTATACCCAGCTGTACCATGAGAGGCTCATTAAAACCAGACTCAAAGTCATAACCTACTTCCTCATCCTCGCTGCGCTTCTCGTCTCTCACTCTAAACACAGAGCTTTGTCCAGTCTTCATTCTCCCCCTACTCTTTTTTCTCCTACAGTTCCTAAGGCACCGACCCTGACAGTTTATAAGGCACCGACACTGACTGCCTTCACATACAATATTATTACACTACCTAGAGCAATATTATCACATAGTCTCTTTCCCCCAGCGCCCAAACAATGGCTACCTCAATCATCCTTGATCAAAGCACTGTTTGCACCCACATACAACATGAAGACCAGGGTTGGGCATCACTGAGTTCATGTGAACGTAGTTCGTGAACGCGTATTCGGTTCACGTGAACTTGATAACTTGATGTGCTTCATAGCTATTTTGAACGTACTCATTTGGATCTGAACTGTAACTATTTTGGGTACTTGATCTGAACTTTTCACCTCAATTTCACTTCAGTTCACATCTGCCATGAAAATCAGAATCGAACATCAATTTCAAAAACCAAGAAGATCTTTCCGATCTGAAAACTAGTCGATTTTCATAAAAATTAGCTAAACTTCATCTTAGAGCCATTTTCTATAGTGAACTGAACTTTTTCTGAACTGAAGTTTTGGTGAACTTGCCCAATCCTGCTGTAGAATCTTGAGCAAAATCACATGGGTCTCTTTACCCCAGCACCCAAACAATGGCGGCCGCAGTGCCCCTGCTCAGTTGTTGCTATTCGGACATCCGGTCGGTGACCTCGTTTTCGTTATCGTCATGAAGGACGATCGGTCAAGATGAAATCTCCATGAGTCACCAGTTGACCTGAATATGACAACAAAATCCCGGCAAAATTGCGCTGGAGACATGGAGAGAGCCTTTTAAATTGTGTAGAATATTCTATACTTTACTGTTATCGCATCCGGAACGATTAATTAGCCATTTATTGGGTCGGAAAAGCGGATTTCAATGAGAGGATTAAACCTGATAGGGTAGCTTCCCTTGACGACAGAGTGATTTGCCATGGCGGTCTAGGGCAATGTGAGGACAATGTAACATTAATCGTTTAACATTTCCATGGTGACGGAATGTATAGACTGAGATAGGATAGTGTTATTCGACTTCATTGTTCTTGCTTTTGTTTATTTATTAAGGCAACAATTCTTGTATCTTTGGGTATTGTCGATAACACAAAGTAACCGTCAGGATACCACAACAGGGACCGTTCGTCTAATCATATAGCAACCTGGAAAGTGAATAAGATCTTCCTCAAGTCGGTACCTTGGGGCCTCTCCTAATATTATAATTGTACTCTTTATATTTGAATGAGGCAGCTCTGGAAAGTTAATAAGATCCTCTTCACGTCGGTACCTTGGGGCCTCTCCTAAATATATTATAATTGTACTCTTTATATAAGAATGAGGCAGCTCGTGAATTGCCCCCTACTGACTACCACATAACTGATAAAGCATTATATTTATATAACACGGCTAGTTTTTTAAGAGACTCATCAACCAATCTCGGTGGTTTCGAGAAGCGATAAAACGCTGTAATGCTAGAATTAAGTTACACGTTTTGCGGGGTTTTGTCGTTAGATCTCATCACTGCAGTTCTTGAAACGGCGGGGTGGAGAGCATAGGGTGGAGGCATGAAGATGCCAATGTTTTTTTCACTGTTGGCTATATTAGGTTTTACACTTCTTATTAACTTATCCAGGGGTCCCAGGCCAAAATACTTTCCAAACATGTTGTTTAGCTCTTCTTCCAAATTTTGGCACAAAGAAAAATGTCCCTATACCAGTTAGATTTTGAGAACTTAGGCAGGGAAGCAGACTACCTACTATTTTAGNTGAACTTGCCCAACCCTGCTGTAGAATCTTGAGCAAAATCACATGGGTCTCTTTACCCCAGCACCCAAACAATGGCGGCCGCAGTGCCCCTGCTCAGTTGTTGCTATTCGGACATCCGGTCGGTGACCTCGTTTTCGTTATCGTCATGAAGGACGATCGGTCAAGATGAAATCTCCATGAGTCACCAGTTGACCTGAATATGACAACAAAATCCCGGCAAAATTGCGCTGGAGACATGGGGAGAGCCTTTTAAATTGTATAGAATATTCTATACTTTACTGTTATCGCATCCGGAACGATTAATTAGCCATTTATTGGGTCGGAAAAGCGGATTTCAATGAGAGGATTAAACCTGATAGGGTAGCTTCCCTTGACGACAGAGTGATTTGCCATGACGGTCTAGGGCAATGTGAGGACAATGTAACATTAATCGTTTAACATTTCCATGGTGACGGAATGTATAGACTGAGATAGGATAGTGTTATTCGACTTCATTATTCTTGCTTTTGTTTATTTATTAAGGCAACAATTCTTGTATCTTTGGGCATTGTCGATAACACAAAGTAACCATCAGGATACCACAACAGGGATCGATCGTCTAATCATATATCAATCTGGAAAGTGAATAAGATCTTCTTCAAGTCGGTACCTTGGGGCCTCTCCTAATATTATAATTGTACTCTTTATAGTTGAATGAGGCAGCTCGTGAATTGTCCCCTATTGACTACCACTTAATTGATAAAGCATTTTATTTATATAACACGGCTAGTTTTGTAAGAGACTCATCAACCAATTTCGGTGGTTTCGAGAAGCGATAAAACGCTGTAATGCTAGAATTAAGTTACACGTTTTACGGGGTTTTGTCGTTACATTTCATCACTGCAGCTCTTGAAACAGCGGGGTGGAGAGCATAGGGGGGAGGTATGAAGATGCCAATGTTTTTTTCACTGTTGGCTATATTAGGTTTTACACCTCTCATTAACTTATCCAGGGGTCCCAGGCCAAAATACTTTCCAAACATGTTGTTTAGCTCTTCTTCCAAATTTTGGCACAAAGAAAAATGTCCCTATACCAGTTAGATTTTGAGAACTTAGGCTGGAAAGCAGACTACCTACTATTTTAGGCCTTTTCACTCAGTTAACAGGATAACCTTACCCATCTAGCAACAGCCACAAATTTTATACTTTGGTTGGTAAACCTCACCTATTTTGAGTCTACACATGTATTTGCACCTATCTAAGTCTTTGAAATTAAAATCCAGCCCCTTTCCCTTCTCCCCTTGGCCAGTTTTCGGATTTTATAGGACTATTTAAAATTGCATATTAAAATCCCAAGTGCTATTGGCATCTTCATACCTGGAGGGAAAGAGAGAGACAGTAACTCATGAAAACACCGTAACAGGGGCTTGTATAATATCCACAAAATATGCTATCATTTCAGCCAATCAACGTGCTTAAATTCTCGCATGTATCAGCTTCTCGACTTTCTTTACGAAATATGCCGGATTTTCGGGGTTCTACCCTTGCCCCCCATAAACAGCTTAGACCCTCGGAAGAATCCCAAGAAATTGTCCGTACAACATTCTTAAACCTGAATCTTAACTTACAAGTTATACGCAGGGTACCTGATAATGGCATCGCAAATTCTCACTGTTTGAACTCCTTCATGGGAAATCTTCTAGAATTCTCCCGTCTAATGCTTGGTTTACGGTCAGGGACAAGAGAAAGCACACATGAGAATTCCTACACCATGATAATGTCCGGGAAATTTCCCAAATGTGCTTTTTCCTCCTGAAGTCTACAACTAACCCTGACCCAAACCCCAACCTGAGTTGTCGACGGGAGTGTCCGGATATAAAATTTGTCAGAGTTCCTAGCTCCAAGAGATTGCAAAGCAGTGCTATGTGCAACGACGCAAACTTCGATTATTCAGTTTTTTCACTGGAAAAGAAAAGATTCTCTTTAGTTTCACATGAAAAAGAAACAAACTTATAATTCTTGGCAAAATAATTGACCACAGTTCCTCAGCATATTCAAATTCGATCTCCCCCTCCTTCATCCCACCCCAAACCAAAACCAAATTTCGGGACTCTTATCTGTGGGTGTCAGACAGGTTAAAAAAGAGGGGGGAAAGGAAGATTATTTACACCTCCTATTAACTCAGATAGATTAACTGACTTACAGTGCAATAGGTGCTTAGGTATGAAGATGCCAATGTTTTTTTTTCACTGTTGACTATATAAGGTTTTACATCTCTCATTAATTTATCCAAGGGTCCCAAGCCAAAATACTGTCCACCAAACTTGTTGTTTAGCTTTTCCTCCAAATTTTAAGACAAAAAAAACATGCCCCTAAACCAATTAAATTTTGAGAACTTGGGCAGTGAAGCAGGCTACCTAGTATTTAAGTCCTTTTCACTCAGTAAACAAGGTAACCTTCTCCATCTTGCAACAAATACAAATTTTATACTTGAGTGGCTAAACCTCACCTATTCTGAGTCTACAATTATGTATTTGCACCTATCTAAGCCTTTGAAATTCAAATCCAACCCCTTTCTCCCCTCTCTATGGCCAGTTTTCTTACTTTTGAGGTACTATTTAATATTGCATATTTTTATGCCAGGTGCAATTAGCATCTTCATACCTTTATTCTTTCCTTCATTACGCGATTAATGTATAGCGCACTAAACTCTACAGAACTACCAGATAAAGCACTTTTTAGAGTTCAGTGTTATGAAATAAAAGGTTTGTGTGCGGTAGGTAACAAGGTACTGACTCCTTGCCAGGGCAGACAGGTGAGATGGCAGTGGGTCACCTAGTGTGATAACCTTGCTGACCAGTGATCAAATATCACGTGACTCGGTGACCCTTCCTGGGTCGTGGGAAGATGGATTTGTATATTTGCTGAAGAATCACACCGGGTGTTATACACACTAGTCATCTGTGCAAACATGTTATCTCTCCCTTTCCCACTCCGTCTCTCTTTGGGTGTGTGTGTGTGTGTGTGTGTGTGTGTGTGTGTGTGTGTGTGTGTGTGTGTGTGTCCTTCACTCTGCATCCATGCTTTGCTGGCTCAAGTAGTCATCTTTTCTGTCTCCTTTCCAGGCTCCTCTCACTTTTTCTTTCTTTCTCTCTCTCCTAGCTCTCATATTATTCCTCTTTCCCCTTCCAGCTCGCACGGTCCTCTTGTCATCTTCTCTCTATGTCTTTTTCTCTTGACTAGCATACTGCTCTCTTTCAATTAGCTGCCTTCTCTTTCATCTCTCTCTCTCTCTCTCTCTTTCTCTCTCTCTCTCTCTCTCTCTCTGTTTTTCTCTGGTTTTTTTTTCTGATTTGCTCTCTCTTTCTCCCTCTCTGCCTGATTTTCTCTCTGTTATTCTTATGTCATTGTGACACACAAGCGTGTAACAGACAGGCCAGACTTTCATCGACAAATCAATTTTCTCAATTAAAACAACAACTTCAGAGAGACTTAGTCTATTCATAGACTCCGCAGACAGTTGTTTTTGATAATAGTCTGCGCACTCTGTTGTCCAACTTAAGTTAACTGTGTGAATAGATGTCCCTTTTATCTTCTGTCACGTGACGTCAATAATCTAACTGTCAATTTGCCAATTCAAGTTTTGTTTTTGGTTTTTTTTTATTTGGGGGGTGGGGCTCAGATTGGTATGCTGCCTTTCTTTGTCCAGTAACTGTGCTGAGAAAGGCCAGTTTAAGTTGATGTTTGTAGTAAGGAGGCAGAGTGATTACGGCGTTGAACTCGGAATCTAAAGGTTGTGGGTTCGATTTCTACCTTGGTCATGTTGTAAATGCTCTGGAAAAAGCATTTCAGTGACATTTTCCTCATGTCTGTAGAAAAGGTACCCGGCCATAGACAGCGAAAGACAATGTCACAATGCTAGTGATCAGCAGCTGCAAATGGTAGGGGCATTGTATAGATTTGCACTCCCAGGGGATGTTGAGAATGTACAGTCGCGTGAGCAGATAATGTCTGGAAACAAGACTTGTAAACATTCATTACTGTTATTATCATTATTATCATCATATTATTATTATATTTGTTTATTATTATTACTATGCATTACATTTATAGAGCGCTCATTCCCATGGTAGGGTCTGAGCGCTTATTACTACAAGTTAATTCATCCTCTCAACAATCACCCTCCTATTCACCCCTCTCTCTCTCTCTCTCTCTCTCTCTCTCTTTCTCACTCTTCATTTCTCTGTCTCTTTCTCTCTTTCTCACTCTCCCTTTCTCTCTTTCTCTTTCTCTCGCTATCTCTCTCTCGCTCAGAGAAGCACGCACACACATTTATCACATGGGCCCTATTAACGGATTTCTCATCTGACAATTCAAACAAAGCTTTGAGCGAACAGATATTATTCTTATATTATTATTGTTACTCTTATTGTTGTTGTTACTATTGTTATTATTGTAGCTGTTGTTGTTGCATCATCATCATTACTATTATTATTATATTATTTTTGTTATTGTTATTATTATGTGCGCGGGAGGCCTGATACGTTCAAAACATGACGTAGCGGATCCGGTGGAACCATGCAGCTTCGTCCGACTTTGCAATTAGAATTTTATGTCCTATTTGAGTGTGAGTTATTGACATCTGAAAGACCTGGCTTTATGAACACAGGATTTTATATACGTCCTAATATTTATAAAGCTAAAGAGTTATTTGATTGCAAGAGCAAAAATCTCCTAGTTAAGTTAGCAAAAGTCATAGAAAGTGTACTACAAAAATTTCAGTAGGGAGTCAATATACTTTTATGAATGGAAGTAAAAATAACTGCTGGGAATGAATGGAGACTTGTGAAAAGTGAATGTTCTGTATAGATTGTACTGCGTAAAATGTAACATGTCATGATGGTTTATAATCTATTTATGTCCCGACAAATGTATCGTCCGCCAATGTATCACTGTTGTGGTCTGGGCTTATCTATATTAATAAAAATACACAAAAAGTAACTATACACATCAGTCTTCTTTATTTTTTTTACCCGTTTTTTAAAAAAAGAATGTGTATAGCAACGAAATACAATCTCCGATAGATCTCTTCAATGCGCCCGATTCGCCAATCGTCCAACTTTTTCACGGAGTCTAATGCATTCGTCTATGATGCCTTTCTGTGCGCTAGGTATTCTTTCGCCGCTGGTGCGTTGCCTGCCTGCCCAT
>JAWQUT010000026.1:2585287-2600977 GCA_033807755.1 Ellobium chinense | reverse complement strand
CAACAGATTAAATCAAGTTAATTTGCACAACTTAATCGTCGTTAGCTATCTTGGGAAAACCCCGTGAGCTGTTGGGTTGATGTAACATACCACTCATTAGGCAGACTGGTGTGGGAGGGGGAGGGGAGACAAACAGCAGATATTAGTGTTGCTATTATGGATTTGTGCGCTAGAGTAGACGTATAGGCCCTACATAAGCCAATGGATTACGGAATACTCTGGGTGGAAGTGTGTCAGAGAATGGGAAGACGTGACTCCTTCATTCCACGTGTGTTGCCGTTGTTGTCATTGTTGTTGTTGTTGTTGTTGTTGTTGTTGACGCCTTTGATGTTGTTGTTGCTGCTGCTGTTGTTGTTGTTGTTGTTGTTGTTACTGTTGTTGTTGTTGTTGTTATTTTTGCAGTTTTCTACATTTTAGTCTTCGATGTTGTTGTTGATTTTGTCTTTGTTATTGTCGCCTCAATTATATTGTCGCTGTTGTTGATGTAGTTATCATAGTTGTTGTGGTTGGTGTTGTTGTTTCCATTGTTGTCATTATCACTGTTGTTGCTATTGTCACTTCTGTTGCTGGTGTTGTTGATGTTGTTGCTGTTGTTGTCGTTATTGGTATTTTAAGTGTTGTTGCTTTCCTTGCAGTGGTAGCAGCAACCGTTATTACTTTGATGAAGGACTGAACTTTTTGCTTCGTAAAAATGTGTTACTCTGATAGTATATAATTCTTTATGTTTCCCATCTTTGTGCCAAGAAATCGTAGTTACAATGCTGATGGTGACTGCAGTAGATAAGAGTATCAAAGTGTCAGTAGCGACAGAGACGTACTTCGCAATGACGATGGTGGTGATATCAGTGGTGGTGACTGTGACGGTGGTAGCAATAGTAACTTGGTGGTGCGATTGGTGATCTGATGGGGAAAATGTCAGTTACTGAGATAAAACTGTTGTTACTATGCCAGTGGTAATGTTGATTGTGCCAGTGCAGTGGAAGATTTCTGTCATATCTTTAGAAGTGTGGAACAAAAATCCCAATCTTCAGTTGTCATAGAGTGATGCTATGGTTTTGCATGCCGAGTTTTGGAAATACGCTCTTCACCTCTGTCTTTCAGATTTATAAGAAGAAGGGATCTTCAGGGGTGGTATGCCACCTAAGGAGATAAAGCTGCTGGACTTTTTAAATATATATTTATAAATAAAGCCGCTAGACAATGTTTATATACATGGTATATCTATTGTTATATTAGAAAAGATTGGTCAGTTTAGTTGGTACATCACCTCAATATAGTTTGCCTTATAAAACTACATCTTACCGTTCAGTTTCTTTCCTAATCTCATCTGTGTGCATTATGACATTACCCATCAAAACAAACGATATATTGGGAGAGCTACAAAAAAAGTAATTCCCAAAGGAGGAGGAATGTGAGATTACCGACTCTTAATTGACTGAAAATAAGGCGCTATCAGATGCCTTACAAAGGGCGAAAAAAAATAATGTCCTTTGGATAGATTATACAGAACAGTCCCTTGCTTTATGAATCAAATTGCAAATGACTTTACATTCTTTCCTGAATTTGTAAACTATGCCTGAAGTTTGGGTCAGTCTTCGGTTTCCAGGTGGCCCTCTGAGCGAGATGCTTGTGATTAAGGAAACGAGTCAATTTGTTTACGTTTTTCGATGTAACGGTTCGTAGCTCGGAAACAAAATGAAAGATCTATTTTGTAAACATTATTTTAATAAGCTCATTTAATGCTGCAAATTACTGAAGAGAACCTAAAGTTTGTGGAATTTCGTGTGAGTGACCATAGAAAATACAATTTATAAGCTCGAAGAGGCATATCTGATTACGTTTTCGCATTCTTGAGGAATTTGGTGTTCCAATTCAGCTGGAGACAGCACAATAGTGGTGACGTCATGCGCATGAAGACCGATTCAAAAAATTTAAAAAATTGGAGCGGGTTATTCGGATGTGGGAAAATCCATTTTCTGTGAGCTCTCAGACAGGAGGTGAACTGCCGCTGATCAGAAATATGACATGACGACGACAACTGGGTTCAGCTAGAAAGCTTTGAATCACGTTTCCGCCATCTCAATAAAGAACATTGAAAACCAAATAAAATACCCCATACAAAGAAATCAAGCGTAGGTCATCCGCCACAGCATAGAGGTGACCTCGCGACCTACATTATCGGAGTAATATCCTCAGCAAATTCCACTGAGTTCTTCATATGTAAATAACAGTGTTTACAAAGAGCTCGCTCCAACACCCTGGGACAAGCTCCCTAGGGATAAACATAGCAGAGTCAATATTTGTTATTAGTCCCCGCAGGAGCGTTATAACCTGGTTAACTGGCAACAGATAAGATGCTAACTAACAAAGGGGGAAAGCGTCATGAAAAGGGATGCTACTGGTAAAGTAATGAGGTTGAGGTTTAGGCAGCGCTTCCCCGGCCACGCGACGAGGAAAATACATCACCATCACAAAGGGCAGTTTTGTAATTTGGCGTGCAGTCTTCCATGTCAAATCCAAAGAGGGCTGCAGGAGAGATGCACGCCAGGACATGTTCAATGAAAACTGTTCTAAAAAGAAACAGATATGAGATTTTAGGAAATGGTTCTTTTCCAGGCAAATATCATTGGGAATTATTATTCTGGGCTAAATGCACCCCTTTGTCCCAGGAAGAAAAATAATGGAGCTCAGAGATTTTGTACCTCCCTAGGAGTAAAGACTCTTCTAAGCTTAGATTTGATATTAGAAAGAACTTCACCCTTTAAGACAAATAGGGTTTTCATACAGAAGAATCACATGTTTTTAAAATAAAGTAACAGATGAAAGAACCAAGCGCCGTGTTTTAGACCCGAGGAAGTACCTGCAGAGAATGCGAATTCATGAAAGGTGTGGTCCTTTAATTGTCTTGGGGCTCCGACGGAAATTTTAAGCAACGGAAGTGTGTGTCTCTAAGCAAAGGTTGAAGGGGAGGGACAAGGTGGAAGGAAGCACACTATATACACAGCTTATAGATCAGTCTCAGGTCTTCTGCATGCACGAACATACGGGCATCGCAAGCCACAACTTCAGCACTCATTACTTCCTCTTTCTTCTTTTCCTTGTTACAGGAACATGATTGACTGATAGGATCCGTTACCTTGGCTTTCACTGGCTGCCGCATCTTTTACTTTCAGAGGCAAGATTTGATGACGCAATCACACTACAATTTTTGCGTAAAACGGAAGTTACCTTTGCTGGAGCTGACTCTCTACGAATGGTCTATTGAATGCTGTGCCTGAAATCCGAGATTCATTTTCCTGTAATAGTGAATAGTGAGTCAAGTTCACAACTCGAGGGCTTATTCTGGGAAGTCTGTCGGAAGGACATATGTAGACCGGAGTGGTAACGGAGTAGACAAAGCTCAAGTATCTGTCCTGTTGTAATTGCTAAACAAAATGGGAGAGCTGTATTGCCACTCCTCGGAATTATCCCTAATGGTAGGGTAAGTGGCTTTACGAAAAGCCATTCTCAACCTAAGTATGAAAAAAATCGTTTTCCGTATGTTGCTGGAAAAAACTCTGGAAAAAGTGAAATGAAGGATAAAGTGGGTAAAATGCCCGTTTTTTTTTCATGTTTAACAGTAATATTAAACTCTCAAAAAAAAAACAACAAAACACAACAACTTTGCTTCGACAATTTTGGCGGGA
This sequence comes from Ellobium chinense, assembly GCA_033807755.1. Lineage (NCBI taxonomy): Eukaryota > Metazoa > Mollusca > Gastropoda > Ellobiida > Ellobiidae > Ellobium > Ellobium chinense. The sequence goes on along the minus strand of JAWQUT010000026.1, from coordinate 2,597,291 downwards.
AATATTGAGCAGAAAAGCAGTCCCGCTTTAGGGGAAAAGCAAATGACCAGAGTGGCAATATTGTGTGAAAGAGTTATTCCAGTCCAGGGCCAACCAGGGAAATGACAAACTACGGTCTAGCTTTCTTATTTTGTCTCTCATTCTTTGCAAGTGAAGCTCGGCTTATCCTTGCTTTAAGACACATGACCATCGTAATACCGCTCCAAGAGCAGGAAGTTGCTAAACAGCAGCAGTAACAACAACAACAACAACAACAACAACAACAACAACAACAACAACAACAACAACAACAACAAAAATCAAACCAGAAAACTAAAGTAAGTCTAATTAACCTTTTAATCCTTAACACATCACTAATAATCCTTAACTTAATGATTTTAAATAATGGTCTACTGAGACCCGGCAATTTTAGCAACAATGTCATTAGCTTACTCAGTGCTGGCAGGTCCACACAACCCAAACACTCACTGAGGTGAGTTCTGTAAATGTAAACCATATTGACAGCTCGCCACCATTCGTTTGTTAGGAGATGTATTGTTGCCTTTTAGTCAGGTTGGAAATTAGCAGTAGTCATTAATTTATCTTTTAATCAAGAACATTTTTTTTCTGACAGAGCAAGACAGGTTTGAAGATATGCAATCAAACGGTAAGAAAGCTTATGAGACATTTTCATGATGTAATTTAACCGCCAGGCTGATTAAGCGGTAGAGCGGGTGTCCCATGATGCGAAAGGTCCCAACTTCGAATCTTGCTAGCGACAGATGGGCACCTCTTGTCGGCCGACTGACTGGGGTCCAGGTCTCTTCACTGATATAACCAAAAGTATGCTCAAAAGGACTGTCAAACTCTAACATATACATACATAAATACATACATACATACATACATACATACATACATACATACATGTAAAACATTGCCACATTGCGTGGGCAGATCTAAAAGTTCAAGAGGCTTTCTAACTTATTTTAAAATAATTAATTGGTTCTTTTTTTTTTAAAAAAGACTTCATAAAACCCTTTCTTCTAGTAGGCTACGCTTAGTTCTCCCACGCCAGTCCACTATCAGACTTTTGCGAAGTGTTTGCATTCCGCTTTGTTTTAGAAGAAACTAGCTGATATATAATATTCCCATATTTGCGGAGTTTGAATTAAACCACCAGATCTATTATGATACAGACATTTTTATTGACTTTCTTATTTCAATTTTTATGTTAAGATTAATCAATAACATTCTTTTTCTTCTCTTAAGCGAAAAAATACAAAATTGGAAAATTTGATCCAACGAAGTCAATTTGGCAAGCCTGGCCTGAAGACTACAGCGTAAACGACAGTTCAAAGTATGGAAGAGGTCTTCAGAGATGACAAAAAAATCGGTTTTATATAAATCTGAAGATAACATGTGTGCTGCCCATATTCACAAAAAGAAACATTTGCAGTCAGTTTGTGACTTGTACAGCAAAATCAAGAAACATCAGTCTAGAAATAAACTCAAACAGCCAGTTACAAATATATATTTTTATATATAATAGTGTACTGCATATGCTGATAAATTCTTCTTCTTCTTTTTGTTCTGTTTTTTTCTTCTTTTTTCTTTTTCTTTCTCCTTCTTCTTCTCTCTCTCCTCCATCTTCTTCCTCTTCTTCTTTTCTCTCTTCCACTGCTTCTTCTTTTCTTCAATTTCCTTCTTCTTCTTCCTCTTCTGCTTCTCGCTTTTCTACACATTCCTCTTCTTATTGTTCTTCTCTTTATTTTCTCTTCTTCTTCCTCTTCTTTTATATATTCCTCTTCTTCTTCTTCTTTTGTCTTGTACTTCGTTTCCTTCTTCCTTTTCTTTTTCTCCTTTTCCCTTTCCATCTTCCTCTCCTCCTCCTTCTCATTCTTCTTCTTGAGTTGTCTGTCCTTGAGTACATTACTTCCCTTCCTTGACAATCTCTCTGTGCGTTTCTATTTAGTGCCAATCGTCCCGCTGGATCCGTCCCTGCTCACCCCTCCCCGCTCCCCCAGCAAAAAAAAAATTGGACTGCTAAACACACACACACTAGATTGACACAAATTTGTACGGGGGTTTCACCAGCTCCGGAATACCATCTGTGGCCCTCAGCCTTGACTTCTTTGCAATAACAAAAACAATATTACTTTATTAACTCAAGTGTACAGAGCATACCTCTAAGCAAACATTGTAGATAGAACATAACAATTACAATTTGACAAGCATAAGGGGCACGCAACCAAAAAATAATATACATAGGCCTATACACATACAGAGGACACGCACTGGTTGTAGATTATTATCGAACCACCTATTCAGAGAAGCTAACAGGATGTCACAGTAAAAGCTGTGATATAATTATATTGACATATAGCGGATCTAGATTCATCTCGTAGATGCAGCCTATCATAAACTGTCACCCATAAAAAGAACTGCGCTTATCAACCTTTATTATCTAATGCCAGCTGATTGATAAATTAGAAGTTTACCATCCAAACATCCGGTTTGTTTTGCTTTGCTTTTTTTGGTTTGTTTTGTTTCGTTTTGTTTTGTTTTGTTTTGTTTTGTTTTGTTTTGTTTTGTTTTGTTTTGCAGCTACGACCCTATGTAAATAACACTAAGCGGTGCCTATAAAACTGGGCGAAACTTCCCTTTTCAGAGGTACTACAAATACTAATACTAGCCACGTTGGCTCAAGTAGCCGTGATGGCGACTCTTCGTGTTTTCTGGGGTCTTGTGCTCATCTGCAGTATGTGTCTCAGCCAAGCACAGGTTTCACCAGGTGAGTTCCAGTGTTGTTTTTGTTGCTGCTGCTGTCGTGACCGTATATTTTCTTCAGAGATGCTCTTCATTGTGATTCTCTTAAATTATCTCTATCCTCTTTCCACATCTCGTCATAAAACTCAGCACTACGCATGAGGTAATTTGGCGAATTCATCATTTCAAGTTAAATATTAAAGAGGAAATAATAATAGTAGCAATAAAAATAAAGCGATTTATAAGTCTTGTATCCAGGCTAATGCGTGCTCACACGATTTTACACTAACATTTCTCCAGCAGGCCATATCATTCTAGGATTTTCTCAACTCCCTGGGGAGTATACAGTTCAGCTGCCATTTACAGGCGCTCATCACAAGCATTCTGAAAATATCTTTCACTGCTTATAGCCAGGTACCCATTTTACAGACGGATGGACTGGGGAAAATGTCAATGAAATGCTTTCCCAAGGCACTTACAACAAGGCCGTGGTCAGGAATCGAACCCACAACCTTTAGATCTTGAGTCTAGCTAATCACGTGGTTATTTTCAAATTGTAACTGAAGTGCACCAGGTCAAAGCTGAGATTACCCTTGGAATTTTAACGGGTCATTTTCCTGAATTTAACTCGCTCGAATCCTCTAGGTGGCGCTCCAGATATTTAGGTACAAGTCACGTTTTCACTCTATACCACTGTATATATATATTTTTTTTTTGCTCAGATGTGCCTAGCAAAAACAGATTCCAAATACTGTGCTTCTGCAATTGTTTCTTAGTAAAAGCAATATAATATAATATAATATAATATAATATAATATAATATAATATAATATAATATAACAAGTCATGAGTTTATGCTGGTAGAGCTGTGGTGATCGAAGAGTTCACGGAATGCCGGACCTCGATAGAGGTTGGTCTTAGTAACCAGAGACACTCCATTGGTGTTTAATTGTACAGCACACTGTGTGCGTTAAAACCTCTGGAAAAGGGTAGTGCGGCCCTTAATTCTTAATCTCTCTTTGAGAGTCAGCTCGTTTCTTAAGTTCCATATAGCTTATTATGGAGACAGAAATATCGAAAATCCTCCTGTCACTATGTGCATTCATGTGTCTTAGATGTATGTGTAAAATTTAGTGGTGACGTAACAACTTTTTGAAATGTTTTCCTAAGATCAATATCTGCAAGTGGAAAATGCACACTGTTCAGCACTCTGGTGCACAATTTTTCATGCAAGTTGTACTGAATCAGAAAAGGGCCGTTCACACCACAGTAGTGCAATATAATCTAAAGTACCCCCTCAAGGCAGGGTCTGGCAGGGTTAGGAGGAGGGGCGTAGCATCCATTTAATTTATGAATCTGAGATTAACAACATGTTATCCACTGTATTTATCGATGAATACAATTTAATTTTAATCTTCAACATTATTTTCCGACATATTTAAACATCACTTCCGTCCTGTTTAGCCTGTGAATCATTTACAAGAATTGGCATTACGATTTTGTCAATGTTAGGTACTTTTCTTCGCCAATACCTGAGAGCCTATATACTGTCTCACAGATTCCACGCTCTCGTGTCCTCAGTACAATGCATCCAAAAGCAATGTAAAGAGAGAGACTTTTTAAAAAAGTGGCAAAATAATCAGAGAGAAAAATTTGCTTACCCGCTATTCTGACTGTGTTTATTTGTTTCTTTTTACGCAAGATCATTTCCGTGCACGACTTTTCATTTCTTTTTCTGTCGGCGACGAGAGGTTAGTGATGTAGACCGTTCCGTGGTTGCCAGATTTGGCTCCAAATGAGCCAAATACCATTTTTTTTTTAATATTTAAAAGCCACTGATTCCCACCAAAAAAGATGGAACACATAATGCTACATTATCAAAAAAAAAAAAAATCACCCCGGGTACGCCCCTGGTTAATAGCAAGGTTACAAAAGAGAGAGGACCCGTAGATGGTGTTCATTGTCCAAAGAAGCTCCCAATATTGCTTTCTCTTTCAAAAATGCACGAAAATAAGCCACCGACTAACACGTATGAGAAGTAATAAAAATGCGGTTTACAAGTCTTATATCCAGGCTGATGATCGCTTACGCGACTTCACACTATTATTACCCCAGCAGGCCTGATCACTCTAAGAATTTCTCAGCTCCCTGGGGAATATGCAGTGGCACTGCCATTTAGAAGCGCTGATCACTAGCATTCTGACAATATCCTTCACTGCCCATTTTACAGACGGGTGAAATGGGGAAAATATGGATAAAATGCTTTCCCAAGGCACTTACAAATGGTCGGCATCTAATGCAAAATTTCATTACGGATCCCATTTTGTTCTTGCCAATAAAATCTATGTATTGCACTTTTAACCCGTGTGTACAGCTGTCAACAATTAAGTAAAAAGCTCGGCTGGCACCTGAACAATATCCTGTTTCAGATTATTGATTTGTTTGTGTCGATTCTGTTCACACCACAGAAACCCGGATATAACAATTCAGATCTTCAGGTAGTGGGATCCGGATGTAATGGAAGTGCACGATAAGAACAGAAAGATCGAGATAAAAGGGACACTTGTTCTCGGAAGCTGTCAACATATGGATTATGTTTTTATTCTACTTTTTGAATAAAAAGGGTAATTAGTTTTGTGTATAGAAGGCGCGCATAAGAAACATAGATATATCCTGTTTGATAGATCTCGAAAAACTGATTTGTTGACTTGGCCTCCTTAAGATCTGTAAATACTCCAGTCGCGGTCTGAAATCTCTCAAAATAATAGCGAGATTGAGCCTGACAAGACAAAGTTCCAGCATCAGTAGAATCTCTGACAATCTAGGCAATTAAACCAATGGCGACTTCATATTTCACCAGTGTTCTGGCCATCATATGCAGCGTCTATCCTTGCGCGGGACAAGGTATGTCTTTTTGTTTATGTTCTTGTGGTTTACATTGGCACATAATTCGGTGGATTTCTATCTGTTTTTCACACTCCCGACTGGGAGTTTTATTTTATTTTATTTTATATATATTTTTCTTCTCTTTGGCTCAGAACTAATTTGCGAAAGACGAAGAGTTGTTCCCAACAATATTAATGTTCTATCCAATGAATGAATGAATGAATGAATGAATGAACAGGTCTAAAGACATGTAAAAGCATCATTAATATTCTCTTCTGAGATAGAGTTAAATTATCAGTTAAACGAATGACTGAGTAATATATCATTTTATCTACATTTCACTGTGTAAATGATATATCATTTTATCTACAGTTGACTGTGTATATGATATCTTTTAACGAAGATATATTCTTGTAGATGACTGCAAGCGAATTGTGTTACAGTGTCTCTTCAGTGCTACAGCTTAAGATATGACAGTTCTCTCGTTACAGCTCGGGGTCTATTCATAGGGTAGATTGTGGTTCTGCTCACGATGAAATTTGAGATCAACTTACTAACAGCAGCTCCTTCGGCAGAAGGACATCTGAGCAAAACCACTCAATTATTGGCATACGTTTGAGCAAATTATACGAATGAGCAAATTTGCATTTATTACAAATGAGCAAAATTAATTTGTCTTTCTGGTTGATTTCATAGTTTGTACGGTAATAGTTTCTCGAACAGAATTCAAGATGACAAAATCTAAATGCAAGTAAAGTTCAAAGGATGTTTGAGGGGAGGAGGAGGGGAGGAATAGAGTTTTACCACTGATTAAGTTCTCGTGAGTTGGATTGATGAATTTATTTGTATAAAAATATTAATCTAATCAAAAAGTGGCTCTGATGACTTTTAAGTAATTTTTTAAAAGTTTTTAAAAAAAATGTGACCTCTTACGAAAATATTCTGACCGATAATTTTCTGCCAGGGGTTTGTAGGTGATTTGGATGTGGCTGATGAGTTTAAAATAGAATGCCTGAAGAACATGAGTCTTTACAGTATATTGTGTTCATATAATGTTGTATTGTGAATTGATTAGTTTTGAACTTGAACGTAATCCTTTGCCTTATGTAATTACTGAGTTGCCCATCACTGTGCGTTTGCATGGTAGTTTCACTAATTTATATTGGTATCCACCGGTGTTAAAATCAGTTTTAGAAATTTGAAAGCGAAAAGTCCCTTGGGAATTCTGCAGTGTTCCTGTGTTATGATCTTCATAGAAACATTGTAAACGGACAGGGGATAGATATTTGCTTCACAACCTACTACGTCCTCATATTTTTTCCATAAAATTTAAGCCACCTAAATTTTTCTTTCGACTAAAAGTTTCCGCAAAAAATACTGCAGGAATGTCGGGATTTTCACCCTGCGCGCGCCGTCAATAGTCGTGCTGCGTGACATCAAAAAACGAGATTTGCCAGCCGACGATCGTTCCAGACAGTTTGCGCATGCGTTTGCACCACTCGCCTGCTAGCTTTTCTCGCTTTATGTCGTCACGGAGCACGAATAATGGCAGCATACAGAGGGTTAAAATGCCGACATTCCAGATGTGTTTTCTTAAAAATGTTAAGGGGGAAGGAAAATGTACACGGTTAAAAGTTTTCGAAAAACAATAATATGGATTTTTCAGTCTGTGAAGCAAATAACTATCCCTGTCCCTTTAACGTTACAGTGAGAATGATCTTCCCGAAATTCACTGTGATATTTATCACCGTACATTTGAGACCAGCGGGGAATCAACATTATTTTCTGGTAAATGTAAGCCACTTAATGATAAGCTTACGTTGTTAGACTTGTCTACTGGTTAAACAGTGGGCCTACATCAAATCTGTTTGAATTGTATCTTTTGATTTGCACTGTATTTTCTGTTTAGACTACGGGCGACAAGAAGTAAGAGCCTGGGTTCCAAAGGAGTTATAATAATTATAACATCGAACTCAAGATTTCTTTGCCTACGTGCAGTGCTGAATTTGAGACTTGATGAAACCTTTAGTTATATAATGAATCTTGGAGGTCTCTAGCTAAAATATTACACCGGAAGTTCTCACAAATGTGCGTACCAGAGTTAAATTTGAACATTACTTGCAAATGACTGCATTTACTAATTACATTTAAACATTTGGCTCTGTTGTGAATATTTCTGAGACTTGGTGACGCCTTAAACTTATCTACTTTAAAATTACTCTTTGCACTCCTCAAGTGTGCTGTGTTGAGATTTTATATTTCTTGGAATCCGTTTCACCTTACTAATTCCTTCTCTCTTTCTTTTAGGCTGTGCCCAATCCAAAACACTGGTCGGCGACCAACAGTTTTGCTTCAACCTCAAGTGTCCTGAGTCTCTGCCCAGAACCTGTAAAGACGTGACGAGCGATGAACCCCGGGAAGTGGCCGTTCTGTCCGACGGACTGGAAGTTTTGTGTGACACAGAGACCGATGGAGGAGGCTGGCTGGTTTTTCAGAGGCGTATCAACGGGGAGGAGGATTTCTACAGAAACTGGGAAGATTACAAATACGGCTTCGGTGACATTAATGGCGAGTTCTGGTTTGGCAATGAGAAGATCCATCGTCTCACAACCCAGCGGCGATACGAGCTGAGGGTGGATTTCAACTTCAGTGGTCAGGCTTATTATGCCAAATATTCCAACTTTCGCTTGTTTGGGGAGCCCGAAAAATACAAGTTGAAAGTTACGGGTTACTCAGGAAACGCTGGTGATAGCCTGGCTAATCAGAACAACCACAAATTTAGCACCAAAGATTTAGACAACGATTCATCGGGGTCGAGTAGTTGTGCCACTGCCTACCACGGTGCCTGGTGGTATGGAAGTTGCCACACCTCCAATCTGAACGGGTTGTGGGGCTCCGTTAATTACGCAGAAGGTCTGACGTGGCTTGCGACCACTGGCTACTATGACAGCGCCACGTTTACTGAGATGAAGATAAGACCTGTAGATTAAGAAACCTAGATGAGCTAGTGAGACTCTTTCGGCGGGACTGGACAAAATCTTTTGCTTTTATTTTCGTGTAAACATCCTTGTATCACAATGTTTTATATTATAATAACGGTGAGACACCATGTTGACACACACTGCATGTTTCCTTTTCTATGGCTTGTTGCTTCTAACGCTTCCATAATAATTTATCTTTGGTCTGTTCAGCATATCCTTTAGGTATTTGAGTAAACTAATTGAAATCGAAACTGTACAGTAATCACGCTTTAAAGTAGGACACGCACATCAAAAATAATTTTCCACTTTTCAATACCTTTTCTCTCTAAAAATTATCTACGGTGCCCACCGAGTCAATTTTGCGAAGAAAGAGCATCATTCTGTTATCGTGCGCGTATGTAAAATGACGCAATAAGGAGAGCTAGAGTTACCGGGTTTGGCCCTTAAGTCCAGAATTATTCCCCTTCCCCGATCAGCAGAAGCCCGCGGCAAAAACGCTGACGTCACTTACGTTCCAGCATCTGCAGACACCTCTACCTGACAATTATTATTCAGCTTCTAATTAAGGTTCTGGTATTCCAAATTCAAATGTAAAGTTTGATAGAGTAAGCCAGAAAAAGTATTCTGCATTTTTATTGCCTCAGCATGATTTTGTTTGGCATATCTACTGTTCACAGAGGAATTAAAACATTCATACCAACATGCTATCACCCGTCCGCACAGCACTGGCTAGACAGCTGGGCCATGTGGCAAGAACGTATTTGACGTAAGCTTATGGCCGCCACGCGCGCAGTGGTTGTAACAATTCGGACTTTGGATAATGTAATCCTATGGGTTGTCTGGGGCCAGCAGAGGCGTCATATCATTATGACAGACACTTGAAAGACTGTTTTATTGGAATAATAGGGTACCGTATGATTTAATATGATCTGTAGGACGGTGCAGTCTTCCTTTAATAATAAACAGTATCTTATTAAGATATAAGCAAAGAGAAGAGATTTAGATGTTTAATGTGAGAGAATTGTGAGACAACACACTGACACACATTATATATTTCCATCTCATGGTCAGTTGTTGGAGCGCTTTCATAAAATCTTCAAACTGCTCAGCTATAAAGATTATTATGGTCTGTCCCTCAAATAAGCAATAGACAAGGTGAGTATCGTCTCTGCATGCCTCAGCAACGACTAACAAATTCAATAACTTTCCCTTTCGTTTAGCTATGAAAATATTAAAAAATGAAAATACAGTAAAACCTCGATATTCGGTATTCATTTCATAAACAAACCTTGTTATTATGTACGAATTTGACACGGATGAATACATTATTAGTCTATCATTTCATTCCTCACATTAAATTTAACTTAATATTAAGTATACTTTTTATACCATGGCATACTTTATATCGAGGTTCTATTGTATGACTTTTATTTATCCTATAGGGACATTGTTATACAATGCCTTACAGTACCATACATCGCATTCATACATACATACATACATACATACATACATACATACATACATACATACATACATATATACCAAAATTCTTTATTTCCATTTGGATATATCACAAGATGTACAGAAGCAATATGAATACATTATATCTACATGAAAATCATGACTATGAGAGGTGTGAATGATGGGCAGGATGACTGGAGAGTATGAAGAGTATGAAGGTATGAGATAATGGTACAAAGGTACTGATGGCGATGACAATGATGGTGATGATGAATGATGGAGATGATAGTTGAAGTGGTGATGGTAAACATTCATCAATGGAGATTCTTGAATTTCAGTGCAATATAGCTGCAAAATGATTTCTGCACCTCTGCTTCCAAACCTGGTGAGATCCAACAATGGTGCTAATGCTGCAAATCTTAGAAAGAAACTTACTTTCAGCTTTACTGACATTCATTCTTACTAATCCAGGAATAAACTTCATATGACCAACTCCTAATGTGCCCACAACAAGCACTATAATGTCACAGTGATAACCTAAACTATTAATCTCAAGTGAAAGGGGAAAATATTTGTTGAACTTTTCCCGATAACATTTATCAATATGAACATCAAATGGAACAGAGATTTCTGTGATCTTCACTTCTTTTCGTACGAAATTATTGATGACGATATCAGGTCTAGTGTGTGCGTGTTGGAATGTGTTTGTTTGTGACTGACTGTTTTCAAAGAAATGACTATGCTTTGACACAGTGTCCTTTAACACAGTTTTGTCCTTGTTTCTGGTTGTCACCTTCTGAAAAACAATGTCAACAATGCGGTTATGTCTCTTCTGGTATATCCAGAAGGCACAGTCCTGTATTCATACATACATACATACATACATACATACATACATACATACATACATACATACATACATACATACATACATACAATACATACATACATACATACATACATAGAAGAATACACATTATATTACCAGCGCCCTGGTCTGCCCACCTCTAAAGCCAGGTACTCATATACACATGGATTATTCTAATTAGACACAGAATTACGAAAAAGTGTAAACATTCCTTCATTAATAATAACAGAGTAAGATTGTGCCAAGATAGAAAATTGCAGAAAAGCCAGTATAGGAACATGCGCAGAGGTATTCAAAATACTTGGGTGAAACCTGGTGCCAGACAACTAGTGGTATCACAGATAACAGTTGTTCTCAAATCATCATCTTTAATGAGAGAAAGGAAACATTTAGCACGTTGATGTGCAATTCTGCACAGAAATTTCAATACACTTACGATGGTGAGTGTTGCGGACCATGTTTCCTGCATTCAGCCTTACGATGAAACAATACCACCAAGGCCTATAAATTGGTCGGGTTGGCTGAGCTTTCACTCAATCTCTGTAAAGACTTACAGAACAGTCACCCTGCCTGTGTGAAACCAAATCCTACTTTAAGAAGTCCCAAATCACGTTGACGAAAGAAGCTGTGATGGCGACCTCACGACTCGTCTGTTGTCATCTGCTTATCTGTAGTGTGTGCCTCAGCAAAGCACAAGGTATGTTCAACTCTAAGCATGGCTTTAGTGGCCTTTTGTATGCGTGTGTGTTTGTGTGTGTGTGTGTGTGTGTGTGTGTGTGTGTGTATGTGTGTGTGTGTGTGTGTGTGTGTGTGTGTGTGTGTGTGTGTGTGTGTGTGTGTGTGTGTGTGTGTGTGTATTATTATATTATATATATTACTTTTCGCTATTGTAAAGTATTTGTAGCAGACCAGTCGTCCATACTCCTCATACAACTCTGCTCTGACATGGCAATCCCATTACAAGCACGGGTGTTGTTGCTGGTTAACTTACTGTGCACTAACAGCTCGTCAGCATCGTTTTATGAAGGTAGATCTTAGACCAGCGGAGGGGGGCGGG
>JAWQUT010000026.1:2561949-2575476 GCA_033807755.1 Ellobium chinense | reverse complement strand
GAGTCTCTGGATATTGCAGAAACATAGGTATGAACAGATGTTGCCTTTGCAGCTCCAGAACTAAAACTTTTCTTGTGGTGTCCCTGTTGCTGTCCTGTTCAAAGTTTGATACCGCTTTCCTATCATCTTCACCCACACCCATTCACTTTGTGAGAAGTTTTTATTACCACCCTGTTTGTCTCTGATTGCAGCCAGTATTTCCGTCAAAAGGATCATACAGCACAGATCATGGAAATGAAAGCAACTCATAGGTTTAGGCTGGGCGTATGGGGGGGATTTCAAACCGAGTGGCAGTCAGGAAACACTCTTCATTATTTTTGTTTTCAAAAAGGCAAAGGAACTTTTGCCACTGAAATACACATGATAAATTTTGTGCAAATAGCCAACTTCCATTTTCTAAAATGTTTGATTGTTTGTGAGGTTGTGCATAATAGTTTCTTTTAGAACGTTGCATTGGACATTTCACCCCAATCAAGTTTATAATTTATATGATATAGAGGAACAATTGATTGTTTTCAGTTGAAGAGGGCTTTATCTGCAATGAGTAAGGCCTCTTTTGAAATGTCAGCTGTTCTGAAGCTAAGATGCGACTCAGTCATATGTGCACTTTTAGTATTTGCTTGAGAAATGAACTCTATGATTTTGCATGTGTCCTCAATAAAATTGGATGTTGATGCTAAAAGCTATTTTCATGTACTTATTTTTCGACAAAAATTCTCAAAAACATAACAGAATTAAATATAAATTGAAGTAGGAGCTTACCTACTTTCAGTTGCTAGGCATCTTCATTTGGACCTTTGTTTGTTTGATTCCTATATGTAATTTACAATTTGGAAAAATAGTCTTTTGCCATCTGAATTGAGCTCTTGGTCTAGCTAGTGACTCATGACTATTTCATTCATAGCTGCTATAATCATCATCACGAGCTCGCATAATTGGCACATTAAGCCTTAACAAGCATTACATTGCAAAATTTATTTTTTTTTGGTTTCTTTTAACTAGCTGTGCATGTCAAAAGTAAATTTTCATTTTTATGTACTCTTTTTCTCTGCCCAGAGAATCAGTTATTTTCAAAAAGAGCATCATAGTGTTCCACACATAAGTGCATGATGCAAGAATGGCCCAAAGAGTCTTTCCCCTAGCCCAAGCAGCTCAGTGCATTTCTATCACTTCTCAGATAATGTATTTTTGTTACCTTTCAGCCGAGGTTGTGGTTATTCAGATTCAAAAGATGTTTGCAACTGTGCTAATTAGGCAGTCTTCTGCAAATGATTTAAGCCTAGGACAGTCATGAGCAAAATGGGTGGAAGAATTCTTGCGGGGTTATGTGATAATGTATGCTGTGTAGGGCACACAGAGGTGTTGTATCATATTGATAGATGCTTAAAAATTACTTTTCTCTTTGATGACACTTCGTCACTTGGCAATGGGAACCACAAATTCTTTGCATAATTTCATGTTACCTTTTGAGAGGCTAACAATGACATGCCATATTGCGGATGCTAAATAATCAGGTTATGTTAATGTTTCAGGCTCAGAAGTAAAGTGCATGAGAATTACAAGCAGCCTACACGGTCCAGTGCAAGTGCAAGTTTAATGGTAAAGGGTGCAGCAAATTATGCACAAAATGAAACTACAAGGAAATGAAGAGGTATCTTCTTACCATGCCAGATTAGAACAATGGACATCCAAGGAACTACAGCTGAACATGTTACATGAGGAGATGTAAGTTGTGATTTGTATTTTCTTCATTTTCCTGAAAAATTTCTTGTGGTTATTTGAATAAATACCAATGTTCCTTGGCACTAGCCAATGTCTAATAAAATTACCCGAGTTCAAAGTTTGTTGCTTCCATTACAAAGTGTTCTCCTTTGAGTAGTGAAGATTTGATGATTCATTACCTTGAATTACCAATGAATCAGAAATGAAAAAGTGTGCAGTGGTTTTGGAAAACTGAAAATCAAACCTGAAAAGAAGTGCATTAAAGGAGGAATAGGAGGAATGACTAAATAGATTCTATTTTGAACATAGACTCCCTGGCTAACCATAATTTCCGAAAATTTTGCTACTAGCTTCTACCATTTTGCTTCCAGCTTCTACCATCCCTAGTACATTTTTGGAAAACAGATTAATGCCTGTGGCAAATTTCATAACCTAAGCTGTTGTGATTACCAGAAATATTAATTTGTGAAAGACCTGATATGCTGTATAGTTAGGGCTGAGGATAACAACTGCAAGTCAGATGTCTCAAATAGTCCCTGCCATGTTCAGTGGAGTATTTCTTTGAGAGAAGAATTGTGGTTTGAAATATATGCCAATTATCTGCAGGATGCATGTTTAGGTAGCAGCAGATCTAGAAGTGCCTCCCTTCTCTAGCTTATCCAGCCCTTTCCTCACTAGCCAGAAAGAGCGAAAGAGAGAGGGAGATTTTGACCACTTCTGTGGAGGGGGCTCCTTAGTTGTTGCACATACTTAGCTTTAAGCTATCTCATATATACTGTTCATATTTCACAGAATCAACAAGCGTGAAGCACTATTAAGAACTTCTAGAAATCACTTAAGTGGCACACCAAGAGCAGATCTTCCTCCCAGCAACACAGAGGCAGCAATTAGGAATGACAAACTCATGAAGGTAAGAAAGATGTAATGGCATTTTTCATTTACTTAAGCTGAAGAGTGCATGTAAGAACTGGTGATTTGCATAGCATTTTCAGGGGCTTAGGATAATGGTGGTCAAATGGTCATTGACCACCAATGTTAATTTTTTTTTTTGCTTAAGGTCTGTATAAAGGTTGTGCATTCTAATACTTGTGCTGACATACATAAGTAAGTAAGCATATAATGACCATCAGGGGGTAAAGAAAAGTTTATAAAATGTTTTGAGAAACAGATACCAAAAAAGAGTTGAAATAGGAAATGCCAGTGCTTATCACCTATTATGAATTTGCAGCTTAGGGAACTAAGCAAAAAATTGGACAGTGCAAATCACTTTGAATTTTGAATCCCCCAGGCCACACCTCCTGTACTGTTCTATGGACAGTGTTCCTCCTGTCAAAAAACAAAAAATAAATGGAAAAACCAATATTGAATTTCCTTGGGAAAAGAAAAGAGTGAAATTATGAAAGCTATATTATCATTAGTTATGGTATAGCAAATACCAATCTCTAATAAAAGAGCTCTCTTCATTAATTTGTCACTGTTCTTAAAACGGTGTGGTATATCTCAACTTTATTTGGGGGGAGGGGTAGGATGGCGGGGCTCATGAAAGAAAAAAGATATAAAACAAAATGCTTGCATTAAAGAGGGCATAATCAAAAATTGCCTCATAGGTTATGATGATGGGATTGTGATTATTGGGTGTAAAGTGTGTAGAATTTTTTTTGCATTACTTAGCATCAAATCTCTGCTTGTGAGCTGGTAGTTTCGATTACTAATTACTCAAATACTGCTTTAAGAAGCACAGTGGGTGATGAGTGCAGTAAGTCTTTTTTTAAATTTTGACATTTGCATACAATGTGGGGAAAGATGGGTATGAGATGGAGATCTGAAAATCCATAAGTGATGTCATCATACCTAAGTCCTTAATTTACCAACATTCAGGTAGATTCATTACTGTTCTTAATGTAGTGTGAGGATTAATGTTGAAATGCTTGACTTTACATGTGAACACATTTGCATGATTTTTCTATTGTCCAGGATATAACAGTGCTGGAAGAAACCCTTTCAGAGAGCATGATGGATGAGAAAAGTCCCAGATTTGCATATCTTCAGGTGTGTGGGATTAATTTATATATTTAAAAGATTCTACTTGGATTTCCTTTGACCCACCATCTTAAGCAGAAGATCACCATAAAAAATGAGCTATCACCTGCATAAAGCTCACCAAACTAAAAATGAATAAAAAAAACAAAAAGAAAATGCCACTTTCATTTACCTTGTAGGGAATTGGTCTAAAATTCTGTTGCATTATTTGACTTGTCTAGTTCCTCAGCCTGGTAACTGATGAAGGAGATGTGGGAAGGGGAAAACTGAGACATAAACTCAAGAGTTATTTACTTGGGACATACTGATTAGATCCTGCAATTTAAATGAGTCAGGTTTATACAGTGGAGCACCTTTAATACGGACACACTTAGTACGTTAACACGGATACTGAGTACAGTATTTCTGGTTCCGATTTTTCTTCTCTACGAGTCTGTGTATGAATAATTCATACTTCTGTTAATAAGTATCCTTTTGATGGGTCCCAGTGGGTACACACTATCCATGCTTTACTGTCCTGTGCAGAGATTTAGAAGTGGATATCATATTTCTTCCTCCGCTGCATGGTAAGGCCAGTTGCAGAATGCCAGGACTCGGAAGACTTAGTTTTCATCTGGCTTTTCTCAAGAAACACTGCATTAAGGGATGAGGAATGCAAGTGTAAATGGACTCTGCTTTCTGTATCCAGAATTTTGTCAGCAGGTGGTATGAATCTGTGAGTGACTGGAAAGTGTGGCTATGGCTTATGGAAATTAACATCAGAATCACATAAGATTATAGAAGAGAAAACTTTGGTTTGTAGTGTATGCTTCAATTATTGTGAAGTTACAAGACTCTATGATGTTATGGTTATCATACTTAAACTGAGGGCTAAGGAAGCTGGCATTGACTCTTGGTGGGGACAACAAATTTAGCAACATGAAATTGATGCTTTACTTTAATGCTCCTGTAATGGACATGCCATTCAAATATAACTTTTTATTTCTTGTAACATACCTCTCATGATGCACCCTGTATTACTAATCATACCTCCAGCTTAAAGAGTAGTAGCAGTACAGCATTTAATCCATAATAGCCAAACTGAAAATACCCTTAAATTAATATTAATCTGAAGATGTGTACTCTGCTGTGGATATGTGTAATGAATGCAATTCAGAACAGTATTTAACATTATAAAACAATTTTCTGTGTGGTATATAAAAGTTTTATGTTTAATTTTCATGTTTTTTATTTTCAAAAAGGACCAACATAATAGAGTACACAGTCCCACAGTAGCATTCAGTGGAATGTTGCAGGAATGTTGATGTTCATGTTGAAAACTCATATGAATACACTGTTCAGTTATAAAATATCCATGACACTTGCACATGATATGGAATGTTTAAGCGTAGGATTTCTTCTTCTTCCTCACATTTCCTATTGAACGTGAAAGTAGGCTTGCACTTTCCATTGTTGGCCTGAATTACAATTGTGTAATGGATCCATTTTATTATCATTAACACAAATGACAAATTAAAGATTGAGTGTTTGTTGGAGAAAGACAAAGATGAAAACTGTAGAAAGTTGTCAGTATTTTGTTAGTGTATCTTTTTAAATGTGCGATTTCTATTTCAGGCAAACTATTGGTCCATGGTGAAGAATATGTTTCCAATCTGGGAGAAATCTATGAAAGAGGTGCAGTCAGGGGCAGGCAATTCAAGGCAGACAACTCATGGTCAAGGAGTACGTCTGTCTGATCTGGCCAATGTGTAGCATCACTTTATGAATGAAGACTGTGATCCTGAAAATACTGTAGACTTTTGTGCAATAGAGGCAGATGACCTGGTGTCATTAATGCATAGAAATATTTTCTGTGATATTTGTGTATAAATGGGGTCATTGTGATAAGGGCTTATCACTGCATTGTGCTTTGTTTTCACTGATAATGGAATTTCTCTGATACTCTTTACCTTGGGAGAAATGCTGCATGAGTCAAAAAAAGAGGGTACTTAATTTCAGAGTTAAATGACTTCAATAATTCAGACAGTGAGCAGTTGAAATTTGGTGTACATTAGCAAATGGATGTTGTCTGCTTCTACTGCAAAATTTCAGCCATTGAGGTGCTGTGTTATGCCACAGTTGAAAAGTGAAAAGCAAATGTCTAAGAGTAGCATCTAAAACATTGACACTGGCACATAATTTCTGACGTGCTAGCTTACTTTTTCGTAATGTCGAAAGTTTAGTACCTAAACCAATGACATGTGCAACAATTATAGATTATATCTATCTGCTAATGTGCCTAAAATTTTATTCCAGTTTCTTTTTAGCACTTGAAGTTTTAGACTTTTGAATTAAATAACTTTTTTTGGCCCACCTGGAACATTTTTGCATTGTTTGGAAATCTCCCAGATTTGTTGTTAAAGACCATACTAAGTGAAGCAGGTGTTTAACACTTTGTGTACCAAGCATCAACTTCATCAATCTCAAGACATTTCAGGGACCAGGCCGAGTGATGTATGCCTCAGCACTTTGTATACCATAGCCTGTTCACATGAATTAATCCTTCAGTCCTGCATATATAAATTTATGGTATACCTTAGTCACTTTTGTGATGTTTTGGTGCTTTTCGTGTGTTGTAATTTAAATTCATGTTACTTATTACTGTCCTTTGAAAATGGCCATCTACATCATTTTTTTTTTACATTTCTGAGAAACCACATGGGAAAGTTTTTTGTGGCAGAACAGACAGTCCATATGTGGACCTTTGCAACTGCAATTTAGGCAGAAAAATACTAGTGCATTTTTTTTTTTATAACATGTTGACATGGGTCTTGGTCTCACAAATAATGCAGTATCTGTATTAAAAATTGCCCATAGTCAGACCCAGGCCATTTCAAAGCACAGTGACAAACTGTTACTTATTTATAGGAGTATCATAAGTTGCTTTCCAGAACTGTCCAAGTCCATTGTTTTACTCAAAATGAGACAGAAGATCATTGCGCTTTGCATGTCCTCATATAATGTAAGTTGGAGCTGACATTTAAATTATGATTCCATCTATATGATATTTGAAAGTGAATATGGAAAGCATTTAAGAGCAGAGTTACCAAGTTTTCACTAGTTTTCTTATCCCAAAACTTTTCACAGAAGACTTTTCTATGCTAGACTTGGTGAATGTTGGAAAGAAACTTATCATTTGCTCTTTTATAATAATTTGACTCCACTTAATCACATGGGAACATGGAAAATGTTGCAATTAAGCAGAAGTTCCAAATATGTGGCACTGTATATTTTTTATCTTTATATCTATTCTTAGAAAACTGTTGCGCTTACACTTAAAGTGCAATTAGGCAGATCATGATTAAACATAGTCAGCTGCCTCTTGACTATTTTGATTTACAAGTTTCTCTACCATCTTTCTTACATCATCACAGATGTAACATATATATAGCAATGCATGTTATCTAATTTTATTTCTTGTAGAAAATAAAAAGGAACCAAACTGAAAAGTGAAAGAGTGTTTATTTCATAGAGAATATTTCTCCAAGCTCAAGAAAATAGAATGATGAATTGAAATTTAATCACAGAAGTTTAAATAATGTTTATTGTCAGACTAATTATCATGTGTTAGAGGTATGATTTGAGAAATCATCTGTTTTATTGTTTTAAATCTCATGTTTTTCTCATGGATATTACAGTTCTTAAATATAAACTCATTGTGGTGAGGTGAAATAACTTAGGAGACAATAGATTTGGGAGAGATACATGTATATAAGAACAGATGCTGAATTCACCAGGAACAAATTACAGCTTTTGCGAAATTATATCAGAATTTTTCATTTAGAACTCTTCATACCAAATTTTATAAATCTAAGTCTTGAAAAATAAACATTTATATATGCTGTCACACTAATTGTTGCATGACTGGTTGTCTGATCAGGATTTTATTTCTAAAATAAGATGTGAGCCACAAATATTTATTTGAAAATAATTTCAAATCATGACTAAATTTTTCACAACTTTAAAACAGCATTTTGAGACATTCCAGTTCTATGACAATTCTGTGTAAAACTGTAGACAGAAAACTTCTCTGCATGCTGGTACAGAGTCGCAAAGACAGCTGATGAGAGGCAGAAAGCAGAGTCATTGATGAGGTGGTCGGTGAAGGGCTGGGAGGTCATAGTTGTTAGAACCTCCAATGGGAGTTGGAGCTCTAGTCCTTGCCAGTTTTCACACCCATGACAATCTCTTCTCCCATGGCTGCAAGGACAGTCACCTGCCAAAGCAAGTTGGCAGAGATGTTAGTGAAAATGACATAATGTAATCAAACAATACAATCTCATATATACACTCAGGAATTAATTATATTTATATTATATTCAATACAGAATATCAGATATCTTGATATCAGCAGAACCATCAAATTTGTGTTGAATTGAGATATTCACAACAGTAGTCGAAGGAGACAGGGATTACTAGTCCTTGGGCAGATTTCTCATTCCCACCTTCACTCACATTGCCCCCTCTTGGTGGTGCCACAAAAGTAAAGAGAAACAAAGTGATTATATCTACTGGGAGTAGGAATGGGATTTATATGGCAACATAGTGCAGAAGAGAAGACAACGAAACTACATATTGGTACACAATAGAAACATTTATTTAGCAGCAGTATAGAAAAAAAACCCTGGCATTTTAAAGTGTGCAGTGTAAAACGGGGCCTACAATGTCAAAATGGGAGACGTTGAGATAGGGAACCAAACTGTGTATGACTTTTCTCAACTCCATAAGTTTGCTAGTTACACCATTTTTCACGAAGCATGAGTAAAAATCTGACTGGGTTACATCCTAAAAATTAAGAATGATATGTCTAGAATGTAACTTGTAAATAAAAATGATTGACAGGTTAATCTTCAATTCAGACTATGACTATCTGTTTTTTATTTGCTGACTGTAATATCTGAGGCATTTCATTCATGATTTATTTTCATAATCCCATTGGCCTAAAGAAATAGGAACGTTTTCACCTGACTGCTGAGATATTTGTAAAAATGTTGTATTTTAGTTTAAATAGAGACTTTTCAGGATGTCAGGACAATCAAACTTTTTAAACATATTTTTTTTTCCAAGCAGAAAATCCTATGGATATTTCACTCTTGATTAAGTTACATTTTAATACTCACTTGAATGGTTTCATCAGCATTCAGAGCAATCTTGTCCCGCATTGTTTGTCCCATTTCACCACCTGGGGCACGGAGATCCCCACGGAGATAACCCTTGTCATCCATCAGTGACATGAACTGACCGACATCCACAAGCTGGAAGAGAGTTATAGAAATATATCAGATGAATATTATTTGATCTTTGCAAATGTTTGCTTGCACTTAGTGCCTACATGACTAGGATTTTAGTTTGATCTGACTTGCAACAAGTCGTAAGAAAAATGCATGTATCCCATTGCCCCACCAAACTTTGACTCCCCTCCTACTGTGAAGACATATCACCACACTAATGATTTTGGCTGCCAGCTGGCCTTTTAATTATTACCTTTCTTGTGGAGGAATTGGGAGATTTGTTCCTGCAACTTTTGCCTTTCAACTCCATAGTCTAGCCATACATCACATTTGATCACAGGGGTTCTGGGCTGCGCTTGTGTGCCAAAAGTTTGCAAACCCGTAACTTAAAAAGTAAGATATTTGTAACTCATGTGAAGGCAATTTTTAACTTCCTTCCATCTATTTTGTATGAATGACATTAGTCAAGGGATCTAAGTAAGTCAACTCTCTCCTTTAACAAACTATAATGCTAATTATTCTGTAACTAAATACTGGCTGAAAGCAAAGAATGTCACGCTGTAAAACCTACACCTAATTATAGGCAGTGAAAGTTGTTGTCAGCATGCTTGTGATCAGCGTGGGCATACACTGGTATTGTATGCTCCTCAGGGAGTAGTGATCTGGCCTGCTTGGGTAATATTGTGAAGTTACCTGAGTGAACAATGCCTGGATATGGTCATTGTGCTTCCATAATGGCCTAATTAAAAGACAGACTAAGGCCAAAATGGAATAAGGATACCATGTTGTTTATGAGATCAAGGCTTATGTTGATAGGTATAAAAAAAATTTACATGCATCAGTATTTTCCCTCCAAAATTGCTGTTGCATAGTTTCATGCCAGCTGTTTTTGTTTTGCCATAAGAACAGTTTTTTTCACTCTTTCTCAGAACTGCGGAAAATGACACAGGCCTTATATACACACAATGAAGATGTGAAATCTAGATAGATAAGCCTCATTCTTACATAAGTATTTTCATTATTAGTCATTATTAAGTCTAAGGGTCAGTACCTGTTAAAGAGAATAAATAAGTGATGATAAGAAAGACACTGTTTGAGGACAGTTTAATGATGTTGGTGGCTGTGGTTATCATGAAGTTGTTGATGATAATGATGATGTGATTATAATGATGCTGACAAGAACAGTGATGAGTTTTCTACTTACAATGTAGTCAGTCCTTGTGACAACTGGCACGTCCAGACTGTGAGAAGAGGGATAGACAGTTTGATACCGTTTGTCGGTAAATATGTCCATGCCAGTGATGATCACCTGTGAATTTATTTCATCAGTTATTAACCTTGTCAGTATGATCAAAAGTCTGACTTCTCACATTTATGGTTTTGTGTCATAAAGATATAAACAGTTAGTGACAAAATGTATATGTATGTGACACAAATTCACCTCGGTTTTTTTTATGATCATGACATCATGAATTGGGCCAAGTTGTCTCAGCATCTTTTTGTTCTAGAAAATCCATGTCTCCCTGTTAGACATCTGGTACTTTCTCCACATTCACTTTTCTGTCCAAAACTTATAAATAAAGGATTTGTAATTTCACGATGAAAATAAGCTGTGCAAAAAAATTATGTGGGGGTAGGGGATTTTGATAATTTGTGAAAGTCTGTGCTAAAGAAAAAAACCCTCTTCTCCAAAGTGTTGACACTTTCAGTGCCATAATAATATGTTCAACCATGAGCATACATATTTTTCTTCCTCCCCCCACCCCTCACCAACTGCATACAACTTTGCCTGGCGGACTTGCACACTACTGAGTGCTATTCTATACTGACTGTCCCCTCTTAGTTTTTTTTTTTACATCCTCTTTTTATTTACTGGAATACATTCGCTAATAACTAAGCAAGATAACTTACCTTAGCATGTCCATGCTTGCCCACTTTAGATGAGTGAATGTCCACAATCTTGCAGGGGCGATCCTTGATGTTGACGTGCCCACCCTTCCTCAGGGCTGAACACTGGACAGGGTAGGTCAGGGAGGCTCCAGCGTCCCCTCTTTCAAAGTCATCATCTTCATGTTTGTAATTAGGGAATCTGGTTGATCAACGAATGAGCAAAATAACAATTAATGAAGGAATTGGAGAAATAGGAAATACAGTATTACCTTACATTTATGTTTTCATTTAATAAGTATACCTTCATATTAAGTATGAATTTCACACTTACGGAATCATTATTGTTCTATCACTTTATTATAATATTCAGATGGACCTCGATATTAATTACACCTCAATATAAAATATACTATTTCCATGCACTAAGATGATATATACTTTATAGTGAGATTCTACTGTATGTAAGAATGAAAGAGATGATGTGGGATGTGAGGAAGACTGGATGAGGACACACAGACAGATCAGAGCTGAAGATTGGATGGATGGATGGATGGATGGATGGATGGATGGATGGATGGATGGATGGCTGGCTGGATGGATGGATGGATGCAAAAAATATTGACTTTAATTCTCAGTACAGCCATTATAAACAGGTTTAGACAGTTAAACTGAACAGACTCTTCCAGAAATTGGTTGAAACTGAAGGCAAGCAGTGTGTAACGAGAAAACGGTCATGAGCTATATGAAGAAACGTGGGAAATAATAAGATGCAATAATGAAATGAAAATTTCAGAACAAAAAAAAAATGATAATAATGTCTATTCCAATATTTTCACTGTGTTCCAGAAGAAAATGCTAATTTGTGCTAAATAACTTCCAGAATAATATCATTAATAACAGACACACTTTACAAAGGGACAAAAAAAAAAAAGAACAACAAATATCCATGAATTGAATTTTGTTACTTTTTAAAATGATTATCCACATACCCTGCTTGATTTTGCATTTAGATGCCTAAATGTAAAACGACAGTGCAAGAATTGCTTCTAATTAATTTTACAGCAAATGGACTGATTGCAAAATACTTCCACAAAACGTAGAGTGTTGCTGCGTAACCCCCGAAAACGATACTAGCCCATTTGAAAAAAAACACGGCTTGTAGTTTTCAACTACAAGCCTAGCCACTGGCATGTATGTTATTTGAGATCGAGCAATTTATACAGAACTGACCAAGATATATACTAAGGTTCTATATTTAGCGATCTTAACTTAGTCTTACACCATCAGTCAGACTGTGTTGCACCACTGCAGTGCAATTGGTTCATAATCTCTCAAATTACCCGGTTGTGACGTAGGCAAGGTTGATAACCACGACAGATCTAGCCGTAGCCGTGTTAGTAGGCTATTAGCGATTGATAGGCCTACTAACAATTATCCGGGCCGGGGTAGATTATGATGAAAATTAGCTTCTTTGTGACGTTCTCCCCTCTCCATATAATTATTTTTCCCCTCCCCAGATCTTCACTTCAGTATAGAGATAAGGTTGAATAATACATTAGGATTTTTTTTTCTTTTTCAAGCAATGTTTTTCTATATAGACTCACTGTGTGTTGCGAGGCGTAAGAATTTGCTGTTTTGATTAAGAATTAGGTGATTTGCAGCCGATGCAGACTACGATAGAGAGGAATGAGTAAGTAATTCAATTACCAAATATTTATTCGAAACTACTTTTATTTATATACGGCAAGAGAACATAACAAACCCGTTTAAACTCGCTTAATTTTTAGAGGAGAAATGGGATGGCACAATAAGTCATTGTCTTTTTTCGTGAAAAGGGAAATGAAGTAGGCCTACCACGAATAATATATATTTAAAACGCTCATTGCTTAAATTTGTTTTGACTTTAACAGTTTGCAAACTCTGGCAACATAGGAACAAGAGGAAGAACTCTCAGTGCTTTCCTAGAACAGGTGATTTTGAGTGGTGCTGGGCGAATACTACACTATGAATATCAATACCTTACAATATCGATAGCAAGTAGATGTATTATAAAATCAATATTTGTCTGTTGAGCTGAAATAAATGTGATGTAAAAGCCAAACCGATAGACACAATATTAGAGTTTAATCAGACTATGTCAACTCTTGCTTGTTAGTGTAAAATAACAGCTTACATTTCACAGTTTGATTTAACTGGAAAACATAACAAAACAAACAAATTACTGCAGTCTGGGAAATAGAACTCATCCTTGTTGAAAACGTCTTTTTGAGAAATCAGGGACTTGTAAGTATTCCTAAGCACAAAGGAGACGATGAGACAGAGAGTAAAACAAATGATGTTAACTCTATTAGGCAGCAACTAAGAGGTTTTAGTACTTCCATTTCCTGAAGTATTAACATCTCTGTTTTAGCTTGTGACTGGATATCAAGGATTTACTGAAGCAGCAACTTTTGGGTCAAGGAGCAACATAATGTCATCATCACAATTCACAATGCATGCTTTAAAAATAAAAGTATTACTTTGAAAAAGGGATGCTCAAAACTGAGTTTTTGCAGAGTATCCAGGGCATGGTCATCAAAGCGGATGTATGAATCGACATCCCAGA
>JAWQUT010000026.1:2544414-2557096 GCA_033807755.1 Ellobium chinense | reverse complement strand
TTGTTGAAAGACATTTTGTTAAAAGAGGGGGCTTTGTTTAACAGACAATTTGTCAAAAGGTATTTTGTTGATAGAATGCCAAACTTATTTCTTGAACAGCCAAGAAAGTAATGTTGATGATGAAGCAAGTGTGTATGTTGTTGTTGAAATGTAGGTTGTACTGGATCATCTGTTAAATAAACAGAACAAATACAGATTAAAAAGACAGAGCTGAGTGGAAGAACTTTCTTTTCTGTCATAAACCACAGAACAGTAGTCTTTGCGGCAATGCTATATGTCAGTGTTTACTCCATGCTGTTTAATTAAAGACCAGCAGGGTATTTTGGTATGTAATTATGTAGGTCTCAAATGTTTTGTGACGATATTGCATTTCTTAACTTCAGAGGCAGTGTAAGGTGTTAAAATGCAACATAGAAAGTTTCTGTTTTATTCCCTCTCTACAAAACAAAGCACATACGACAAGCTACAAAGACAACAACAAACAAATCATTCTGCCTCACATGCCTGTATCAAGGTAAGATCATTACCACATATTCTAATTTTTGGTCGTTCAATATGTAATTTTGATTCTCTATCAACGAACTGCCTTTTGATGCATTATCTATCTGATGAAGGTTCAGTGAAGTGTCTGTTCATTAAAATGTCTTTCAGTAGATTTGTGGTTTGATGAAGTGTCCATCCACAGTGTCCATTGATGAAATGTCTTTTGACATAATGCCTGTGCAATGGGACACTTTTTAACTGCACAAATATATCTTTGTCAATTGCACAGTGTCGTGAGCTTTTTTTGTGACTCATAACAGAATATACCATAGATGACACTCTTTTCAGCTGATTCATGACTCAAGATGGACCAGGCACACAAGGATCTAATACGTAAAAACTATACGAAACTGATAGATGGACTCAAAACAGGCATTGATCGTGTATGCCATTATTTATTCGAAAATGGAATCATCTCAAGTCATATGCAAGAAGATATTCTGGAGGTATTGTATTTTCAGTTTTATTTTAAAGTGATCTCTTAGTCAACCTTGAGCCCAAGCTCACTGCTAATGTCTTGAATTTGGCAACAGACATTGTGCAACAAAAAGTACATCACAGAGTATAAAGCTTTCCAGATACTTATTTTGCATGGCATTGTCCAGCAAATGACCAAGACTCAGTGAAGCCAGCATTACATTACAGCAGACTACTGATTGCTAGATAAATTTTTAACAATTAGTTTTCCAAGTTTATCGCAGCTGGGAGAAGGAGTCTTAAGCAGCTGCTGTATGTCCAGCATATGGAAGGTGTTGTGGCAGTCAAATATGTCAAACAGTAGGTCATTTGGATCCTTGCTTGAGGAAAATTCTGTCTTGATAGGAACTACTTTGTTTGTATCAAAAAAATAAAATACTTGTAGTTTTGAAGAGTGACCAGGCTGCTTGAACTGCATTTTCATATTTAAGCATTTCATTCTTATTACAATACTTTAAGAAGACGCCAATAAAAGGCAAGTGTAAACAGCACAGCTTCAATTGCGCTCTCTGTTTACTTACTACTTTTTAAAGGTTCTGCTGAAGTTGTCATTGAAGAGAGTGCTGATGTTATGTGAAGAAGGTCTGAAGAAAAGCTAGGATTTTCTCAGAATAGTCTTATAAACAACAGTTGAAAATCTTATAACACTTTACAGATCTGTTTCAACAGCCTTTTAACTCCTGTTTGCCTGGGTCTTATTCTTTTCTCAAACAAGGGCCGCAGCATGAAACGTCAACAAGCTCAGGCTCTGCTGGATTTAATAGTCACAAGAGGACCATATGCCTTCAATGCTCTGTATGATGCTGCAAGAACGGCTGATCTTCACACCGTATGTGACATTTTGTATCCAAATGCAGGTAGTCACTTCCAGCCTCCCCTGAGCTCAACCCAGTCTGGATATGATTCCCCTGATGATGAACTTCCTGATGGTAATGCCTTTGTCTTGTTTGGTTTTGTGCACTCCATTCAGTTTTTTTGGTTCATTGGCATACATAATCATCTAAATATAGAATTAAAGGACAGCTGTCAACTTTATAATTTACTCAATGATAATTTTTATGAAATTGGTGCCTTTTTAATGTTTGTTTCACAGGCAGCAATGACGGATTGCCCATGTATATTTTGATTACAGGATGGTATTGTGAGTATAAGATAGGGCTCTTTAGTTTGTATTCGATTTTAACATTTCTTTTCAGTACAGGTATAGCTTTTTTAGAGGCGAAGCATAGGCCCTTTTAAAGTCACTGACAAGCAAGTATCCCTTAATCACGAAGAACAATATCATCAGGATTTGAACCCAAAACCCTTCAGTTAAGAAGCAAGTGCTCTACCTCTCATCTCCAGTGCCCACTGTAGGACAGTTGTGGACAATGAATACTGAAGATTATCTTATGAGCATTAGGAGCTTCTTCATCAGTGTTGCTTTGGAATATGAAAGCAGAACGTGGAGACTGACTGATTAGATGTCTAAGCATTAAAATTGCTAATACAGATTAATGAGTTCTGATGGGGCTAAAATGTCTTCAGGAGCATAAGGCAATCAGAGTGTTCCAACAACCTTTGGGTCTTCTAGCAGTAGCAGGGACGTTATTCCATAGGCAACTGACCAGTTACAGATCAATTCATTTTTGGCCCTCTCCTTTTTTTTTATCATTTGGAGTTGCCTTATAGATATGGGTCAGTGCCAAAAAGACATTATATAAAATGGGACAAAGGGGCTGAAAAGTGAACAACACATATTGAAGAAAAAAAAAGACATTCTTTGACATATTAACCATTATTCTTTCAGGTTCCATACATTTTGTAGCTACAACTCTTCTCAATTAAGTGAGGGAGGTTGATTTTCATAAGAGAGTACAGAGTGTTGGACACCACTGTGATGACAGAAAAGTGCTAATAAAGGCACTAATAGTGAAGAAATGTGCACTCCATCTGTAATATGAGTATAAAAATCATAAAAGTAAGCCAAATATATCACTAGTGCACTTAACAACATACAATTTAATTAACATTTGGTTTGGTTTGTAGTCAAAGTGACGTCTAACACAAAATGAGAAAGAAAAGTTTTTACAGATGTTGTAAATGAGTGCATATTATATCTAATATTACATTTATTACTTAGGCTGATTATGTAAACTGATCCTAATAGATCCCTTAGACATATAATACGTTGTACAGTTATCATAGTTAATTGGGTCTGGTGTTTGACATCATGCGACGACAAATTATAAAAGGTTACATGATTTCCAACTTATAAGCAAAACTGTCAAACGTCAAATGTGCAACAAAATATTTCCCGTCAGTATTCACTTTCAAGATAAATAATTATTAACTTAAACCCAATAATGACAAGGATAAATGGTGATTATCAAACACATAAGGCATGTAAAGTCAGCAGTGATTATCTGAATCATTAGCATAAATTCTATGACAACTAGAATTAAAAACAAACATGCTTTTCGGTGAACGTGAGAAATAGGCACTTGCACTTTTCATTCAGGTCATACCTTTAATAGACAGTTTTGTAATTTTTGTTAAGTGAGACACNAATGAAAGGGGGGGCGGGGCTTGGCACAGCATTGTGCACCTTTCTGCACTGGCCTTTGAGTTTGGCTTTGACTTCTTCTTAACCTGTTCTGTAAATGTCCATCTTTCCTTTCTCTTACGTTTTCTGAGACTTCTTCCTATTTTAAAGAAGAAAAAAGGGAACTCAAAGCCAGAGTTTATTAAAGCAGGAATGCCATTGAAAGAATTAGAGTTTCATAAGACATAAAATAAATTTGTCAAATTTTGTCGATATACAATCAGTCTTTGATCAGCCTAGGCAAGCATAGTGCATAAGCCTTTCTTCTCGACTGTAATCCCAGTATGCCAGCCCTGAGGCAAGACAGCATTTTATTGCTATACTGTCTTCGGTCTTGTGGTGGAGGTCAGTCAGTCAACAATGAAACGTCGCAAGTGTTGTTTTACGACATGGACTGCCTAAGGCTATGATTTACAGTCCATTATGTACGACGTATGCCCAGAGTGCATGGTACTCTGGCAGTGCATTCGCACTCTTTCAATTTAACACACTTATTGCATTTATTTTATGTAGTTCTACAGATAATGTCGTCACAATTGTTGAAATTTGAATGGTAGCAAAAAATCTCAGTATAATAAGCATCTCTTAATTTCTGTATTTCATTTACTTCATCTTGGAGAAAGTGTTTTTACAAATTATGTTAGGCACAGAACTACAAGAACAAAAAACGAGCTGAGCATAACCAGGAAAACTGTGTTGGATGTCACAAACAGATTAGTATGTGTTGGACATCACTATGAAAACAAATGTGATGACAAAATTCAAACTAACTGGAGATGTGCTGTTGGATTCCTGCATTACCAAAACTTCATCACACATTCATTGAATGGAAAGTAACAATACACAAATGCCTCAGACAGCCTGAAGAAGACATGACCGCTATTGTCATATCGTGGTTGGACGTCACAGTGTGACGACAAAGTGCACAAGTTCAGGAAATTCATTTGTTAGCCCACAGCGGCAGGAATTGACGAATGGTGTGTAACAGTTATCATCCAGCAAAGGTGACACTTTTATTGCCATATGTGGGTTACCTGTACCCGTATTCTGGCATTTGGTGCATTGCATCTTTTTTTATATGGGTGTGATGACACAGGTAATGTCCGACAAACTATTTTGAAAATGAACCGTTCTTAATTAATTAGCCCAGGGAAAGTTCTTTTTTTGCTTTACAATCATCTTCATTTATTACTCTAAAATATAGATACCAAATCCAAATATAAATTCCATATGTGTGCCTGTTTTGTTTGTTTTCGTGAGGTCCGATTCCAGATGTCCTTTTAAAATATGTAATGAATCAGTCAAATCAGAAAAACACATTCAAATTTTGAAAAAAAACAAGTGGAACAACTGTAATCATCTTCTTCATGCTGTTTATTGCATCAATTTTGAACAACCATAGACATAGAAAACACATACCAGACCTAAATGAACTGAGATAATAGGATTACAAAATGGTGTTTTGATAAAAGAGTGGTTTTTTTTGGTGCTGACCCATATATGACAGTGGATACCTTTCAGCTCAAGTATCTCCTGCAGTTCATTGTTCACAACTCACTTAATTACAATGCCCTCATCACCTTGTTAACACTTTGCTTATCAAGTCAAATTTCTGATATGGCCCCTTTATTACCATTTTCAGGGATTGTCGAGGTTTAACCCTCTAATGCCCAGCGTATCAGATTTGATACATTTCATGGATCAAAGGCAAAGCAAACCAAGATCATTTTGATGCTTGTTTCCAGTATAGTGGATCCAGAAGTGATCCAGAAACTGGAGCTCAGACTTTTTGTGCCATTGTAAATAGGGCTGGGCACTAGAGGGTTAATAATGCATTCTAAACTATCAGCTTTTGTTTATTCCTCTGTTGGGTTTTATTATTTAAAGTGAATAATAATTTCTGTGCCTTGAAGAGTGATCTCTTATCTGTTTGTTTGCAAATATAACTCCTCAGTAGATGCAATTAAGTGCATCTGAAATGAAAACAACTGATCTGAATAACCTGATAAACAAAGTGCTAAACACTTTGTGTGTATCACTTTCCTTAGAATGCATTTTTTGTGACTGGCCGCATCATGTGAAAAATGATAACAGCATGTTATGTTGTATGTAAGATTTTGCTAGAAATGTCATACTTAATCACTACTTTTTCAATATTGTGCAGGTTGGCCATCTCCACAAGCTTTGGAGGATGTTAAAAAGATCAGATTGATTGAGAAAACAGATAAAAAAATGCTTCAGCTTTATGAAAAGTCATTGAAGCCTGATCAAGTAAGTTGGTGTTTCCGGAAGTTTTGTTGCTACATGTGTATATGTGTCACATCTTTGCGATTTATTTCATAGCATGAAATTAAAATAAAAAAGAGGACTCCTAACTCTTTTACTTCCCTTTATTGCCTGCTCCCTCTTTCATGCCCTCCATCCCACAATTCCAGTTTGGCACAGTGTTGAAGCCGGCATCTGCTTCCTCAAGCCCCTTCATTTTCCATTTTCAGTAAAATTCAGATTGGCTGGCTTTGTTAAATGTCCCTTAAACTCTATTTATCCTGATTCGAAGCTGATGACAGAAATGCATGCTTCTGTTTTCTTGAAAATCCTCCATTCCCCCTAAACTTTTCTCCACAATCTCCACAGCATATATTATGTTATCACTCCACGGTAGATTCCTGGCTGTGCAAAGGTACAGACTCAAGTGCAAATATGCAAGGGCTCATCTTTTTTCTTTTTGATTTGTTGTCCACATCTCTGACTTTCTGTAAATTATGCACCTCCACTCTTATGCTGTGAAAATTTCACTGAAAGATATATATCAAGTTAATCGTCTAAAGTTTTGTGACTGTTGGCCAGTAAGCAGATTACATTTTTAGAGCGCCTGCGTCATACCCCGGTCATCTAAGCAGAAATGCTGATCACTCGGCTATGATTTAGTTTGTTTGTGTTTTGTCCCGGAAGTGCTCTTTGACATGTCTACTTTCAATATACAAGTAAAATATTGGAATTGGATACTTACATGGAACACTGTCTTAAGAGTCTGTGGATTGAGTCAATTCTGCTATCGATGACCTCTCTGAAGAGTGGTGGGTAACACCGGACAGCCAGTCAGGTGTCCCTAACACTGTTGGGTGTTGTCGTACATACTGTTGGACAGAACTGTAACTTCTTTCTGACTATCTGTGGCTGTTTCATTGCTATGTTTGAATGAATGGCTGCATCTGTTACTTCATAATCAGCACTAGGTTAAAACCTCTGACAGGTGGGAGTGGTTGCAGGAAAAAAGGCAGAAGGTGAGACACTTTCCATCTTTATGAATCAGAGTTGTAAGGAGTAGCCACATGAGGTTTTTCCCACCATTAAACAAAGAAAAAGAATGAAAAAATAAGAACAAACTTTACAAGAAAAAAAAAAAAAGACAGCACTAGAAAAAAAACACAGGTGGTATCCAGTAAAGCCGTATGAAAACTGTCATACAGCCAGTGTCCGAGAGAGACGACTACTGATGAAAACATTTATGTTAGCCTTGATTCTTGACTTCTTTCTCCCCTTCTGTCATTATTCATTTCTTGTATCATGGTTTTAGGCTTCTAAAGTGACTTCTATTTTGGTAGAAAATAAACACTCGAAATGAAAGTCATGTTAAAAACAGTCCTACAAGAACTGAATAATGAGAGAAGGAGAGAGAGAGAGAGGTCAAGAATCAAAAATCAAGGATAATGTAAATGCTGAAATCAGTAGTCATCACTCTTGGAAAACCCTGGACACTGGCTGTCCAATAGTCCTGACACATATATTTTCATTCAACTCTACCAGACACCTCATGCACAGAGAAGTGGAGAAAAAGCGAGCTAAATACCAATGGTATTCGACAAAGAAACATAGTAGGGGGTCCCTGTAACTTGAAATAGGTCTTATCTTTGAGTGTAAAGGCTGTTGTTGGCTTAGCCAGTTGGATGTTTCCAGATCCAGGCAACAAAGCTCATCACAAATTGCTCAGAATAACGTGAAACAAAATTATACATAGGAACAAACTGGTAAAATGTATGAAATGTTTCCGAGATGAAAGGGTAACACTTATTTTTCATAATGACACAGAGGGCGGAGCCGGCGCGGGCGCAGAGCCTCCAGGCAAAATTGAATAGAATCAGAACACTTTGTAAAGCATTGTCTCACAATGCTGACTATCTGATAGTGCCGCAGGCGCTTTCTATTAATTTAGAGGATCTTTTTTGTTTTTTTTAAAATCTTTTTCATTCAAACATGTATCCAGAAAAACATTTGCATATATGTAAAATAACAGTAGCTTGTAGACATGCACACAGCAGATTCCATAGTTAAGAAAGGGTAGGAGACAATTAGGTATTCTATATTTAAAAAAAATATATGCAAAAAGTGGTCCTCTCTAATTCTTCAATTGTGAAAGTTAAATAAAATTGATTTAAAAATTGATTGGTACAGCGCCCACGAGTTCCTAAAATTGCACCAGTTGTCTGACTTTTTTGCTAATGATATTTTATAAGATAGTGGTGATGAATTTTGAGTTTTAGTTGGGAGAGGTTTGGAGGCATTTTTGTGACTTTACTGAAATAAATATATTTTAACTAACAGGATTATCAGATTTCATATTTTATCAGTTTTGATAGTCTTAGAGACACCAAACAGTACTAAGGATCGGCTGAAGGGAAAGTTATAAGCATGTAGACATCTGTTATTTATAAGATGTTGCAGTGATGTCCAGAATGCACTTACTACATTATTCTTATTCTTTGTGATGCCTAGATTATGTCTGAAATTTTATCAAGGAGAGTTCTATTTGCAGGATTCAATTTACCCAATGAGACACAAAAAGAGGGGAAGAGTCCTTGTTATCAACAACCAGTCTTTTGATTACCTCGCCTCTAGAGAAGGTACTACCAAGGACCGCATGGCTCTTGAGAGGCTCTTCCAAGCTTTCGATTTTAATGTAGAAGTAAAGAAGGACCTGAAAGCAAAAGTAAGTTATTGACTAAGACTCCACTTGAGCATGCCTATTACAAGAACATTTTATCAAAACTACTGTAGAGCTATCATAAAACAGTTCATAAGTTCCAAGGAGAAAATTGGATGTGATCAATTCAATGGACATCGAGAACTTTGCTTAACAGAACAATTTAGGGTGTGTTTCATAATCAGCACATTCCTGTATAATCGTTTGAATTCTCAGCAGTGTGTCTTGTAATTGGAGGATTATTGTTTCCCTGGTAAATCCTTAAAGAGTCAGTTGTTCAGGAACCTCTTCACCCTGTTCGCAATATATTTAACCTAAATTCCATTTGTCATCATGGAAAATTTATTAAAACACTCTGGGCTGCAAACCTCCTAATCAGTAACAACCATAGAATACCCATGATCAAACCCCCTAATTCTTTACCAAATTTTATTATGCATGATAGGCGCTCCACCTTCCGATATTCAGAGATTTTACATGTAAAGGAAACATAAACTGTCGATTTCCAAATCATCGGTCTAATATTTTCGAAATTTCTCACATGTATACTTCTGCTCATAGGTATACATTGCGTAATGTCATATCTTGATAATTCTGGTTAGAAATATATTCTACATGTAGCTGATTAGTAGCTGGATTAGATCCAGACTTGGAGGCAGATTATTTTTTTTTCTTGTCCTGTAAATTTCCAGAATCAGCTTTATGAGATTTTATCATGCAGACAACGATATGAAGATCAAGTTTGAGGGACTGTAATTACATATTCTTATTTTGCCTGGTCATGGGACAAAGACTCCACTATAAACAGCTTGTTTAAGCATGGGGAATTTACACTGAAGCCTTTTTATTCTGCTCTTTATTGTAACTCCAATTCTGTATGCCTACATTTTGCAGCTGATCAGATCTAATGAAATGAAAATCATGGAAATTCAGCCCATCACACTCTCCCAATTCACCACCACTTTGGCCTTCCCCTTCTTCCAATAAC
This sequence comes from Ellobium chinense, assembly GCA_033807755.1. Taxonomy (NCBI): domain Eukaryota; kingdom Metazoa; phylum Mollusca; class Gastropoda; order Ellobiida; family Ellobiidae; genus Ellobium; species Ellobium chinense. Next base: position 2,547,523 of record JAWQUT010000026.1, on the reverse strand, counting down.
TATAATAAAACTAATCTGTCTATACCACCAATGGCAGAGTACCACTCCATACCCAAACTTTCTTTCTTAAAGTGGTTCTGAACATTCATGGGTTACCCCTTGACTTTTTGATTGAAATAATATATCTGAATACTTAAAAATGTATTCATAATAATATTTCCTCTATAATATCAACATTTATATGATTATTTTGTGAAAGAAAACATGTGGTGTTCTCGATGCCTGTTTAGCGGAACTGGATGGTAAATACCACGATTTGCACACCCAAAATGGTGACGTCACAGCCACTACCCCAAACCGCTGTCTTCGGAAAAAACAATGGCCGCGAGTAAACCTATTGACCCGCATCAGTTTGAGCCGGCCAAGATTGCCAGACCAACTCAGAAAGAAGACAAAAAAAAAAAAAGGACTTAAATGCAACAGAGGCGCAAATTGAGTGGTAAGCACTGCATAATTGGAAAGATGACACGAGCAGGACCAGTGACAATGTGCGTGCAATGGATCGACCGTGCATTGGTCCCCCAAGTCTAGTGTCTAATCTAATCAGTGGAAACAGTTGGGCTAGCAATGAAAAGATGGGTAAATATGTCTAGATTAAACAGGCTACACCCAAACTAGTCTAGATTTGAGTTTAGTTTAACCCTTTTTTTTGCTGAGTGCATTAACTGTCACAGCTTGCATAGTCTAGTCTTTGAATGAGAGAGAGGAATTTTCATGTGTTCCAGTCTCCAGTGTGTAACGATTTAAATTCTATTTTAAGGAATAGGAATTTCAACAGTTTACGATAACTCTTAATCTGTGTGATAACATTTTATCGGTGTGTCAGAATGTTATCATTTCCAGCTTTCACAGATTTTGTAAAGTACGGTGTGTTATGATTTAAATTTTTGTTCTAGGATTAGGTATTTTGATAGTTTACGATAACTCTTAATCTGTACTTAAACATTTTATCGGTGTGTCAGAATGTTGCCATTTCCAGGTTTCAGTGATTTTATAAAGTACGGTGTGTAACGATTTAAATTTTATTTTAAGGAATAGGCATTTCAACAGTTTACGATAACTCTTAAACCGTGTGGTAATATTTTATCGGTGTGTCAGAATGTTATCATTTCCAGCTTTCACAGATTTTGTAAAGTATGGTGTGTTATGATTGAAATTTTTGTTCTAGGATTAGACATTTTAAGAGTTTACAATAACTCTTAATCTGTACCTAAACATTTTATCGGTGTGTCAGAATGTTGCCATTTCCAGGTTTCAGTGATTTTGTAAAGTACGGTGTGTAACGATTAAAATTTTAACAGTTTACGATAATTCTTAATCTTTGTGATAACATTTATCGGTGTGTCAGAATGTTGTCATTTCCAGCTTTCACAGATTTTGTAAAGTACAGTGTATCATGTTTTTCATTTTTTTTTTTTTAAGGATTAGGCATTTCAACAGTTTACAATAACTCTTAATCTGTGATTTAAACATTTTATGGTATGTCAGAATGTTTACTGAGTGTTCCTCCCAACAGGCACGACATAGCCGTTATTTACGATTTGATTCACATTGAATAAGAGAAAAAAAAGTGTCTTTGTGGAAAGGGTTATAAGGTTCTATATTTTCCATATTTCTTCATGCTTCTGTGTCCACTATGCCTCCACCCTTCCCACACCAAATAAAAAAAACAAACCACCTATGCATCGAACGCCGTTTGTGCTAGACTGGGCCTAGACATAGTCTAGTATCGCATGCCCTCGGCAGAATACACCCTTTTTGGCCCTCAATACAATTTTACTTTTCAAATTTCTCATGTACAGTCTAGTAAATTTCTTTACAGATCTGCACTCTGCACAAGACGTTGGACCTAATTTTGATGCATAATGTGATTAAGTTTATGGTTGCGTCGAGCTTTACCGTGTTTTACGCACTGGAATGTACGGTTACTGATATGTAACCAGGGCCTGAAGGGGAAATGATTGAGCTTGCAAATGATGCTAAAATTTATGCGCATAGTCGAACGGTCAATGAGTTATTGGCGAGTAGAATCGTGTAAACAGGTCCGTGTCTTAAGTTTACCAGTCTGTCTATGCGCTGGGTACCCATTCTTTTTATTTTTCGGAAGGTGATTTTTTTCTTTTTCCGCCACTGTCGGTCCTGTTATTGTTGGACCAACAGTTAACCGCAATGCAGTTGCCCATTGTAGCATGTTGGCGAACAGCTGGCTTAGTTCATACGACGTCACTTCCAGTTTTCGGGCCGTTTCGGTAAAACGGAAGGATTTTCAGAGGTCAGAATGTTGGGGCTAGACTGGTCCTTTCAATTGCTAAAATATGTACCACTGTAATGCCATCGGCCTAACTTTTTTACTTTGGAAGCTTCTTATGTACACCAGCTTTGCGTAAGGAGCAAGAAACAGAGATTTGGGACTTTTTCTAATGGAATATTCAAACCACTTTAAGCATGAAGCAACAGCTCATGAATACTGCAAGGCCTAGGTTGACCTAGATTTATACAGTGGTACCAATCCATGACCCCGACAATGCTAGATTATAGCCTTTCCTATGTGGCCTATGATTTGCTTCAGTATTAGGTTTATGATCTTGTTCCTATCACTATGATAACTAGCATCATATTCATTTTAAGTATGGTCTTTAGCCACTTCTTGGAATTTGGCAGGTTTTGCTCTTGAGTCAAGGGGTCAAAGATAGCTCTATGTGCTTTGACATGACGCCACACATTTGTCGATGGACACTTCCCTCACAACTGACCATTGCTGACCCCTTAAGTTATCCCTAAAGCCATTCATCACACTAGTATAATCCCCTTTGAAAAAAGTGCACAATGTTTTACCTCTAATCCTGAGTTGGGATTATGAAATGCATGATGACACAGACTTGGAATTCTTGTCAGCATGAGCTATGTTGTCTCAACCATGGCCAGATCAGAAGACTGGATTTTTAGGGGTTGAAACCAGCAACTTTGTTTGTAGTGATTTGTTGGAACTGTTTTATATTGTACCACCAATTATGCTGTAATACTTTGGCAGTGTCTTAGAATTGCTGGTTCAAAGAGATATGACTGCATGTTCACTGCATACATTTTTATATGTAATTAGTATATATAT
>JAWQUT010000026.1:2526733-2544328 GCA_033807755.1 Ellobium chinense | reverse complement strand
ATATATAATCAGCCCATTTAGTCTGGTAAGTTTGTATATGAATTATATGTTTTAATGATTATCATTTTATATTCACAAGGACATGTGGGAACTGTTGAAGAAAGAGGCTGAAGCAGACAGCAGAGAGGCAGATTGTTTTGTGCTTTTTATTCTGACACATGGGCACACAGGTGTTGTCTTTGGCACAGATGGAAAAAAAGTGGATGAAGGACCTCAGAATGCAGTTGGGATCAAGGAAATTCGGGATTTGTTCAGCAAGGCTCCTTCCCTCATAGGAAAGCCAAAGCTTTTTTTTATTCAAGCGTGCCAAGGAAGTAAGTTAGCTTAGTTTACTGTTTGCCACAAAACCTTGATAAAGTGGTACAGGAATTACTGTTGCCTAAGCAACCTGTGGTTTTGTCTGTTTGGCACTCATTAAGCTGCACCAAGGTAATCATTTGTAATTGAGTTATTTTGTCTGACACACTTTGGGGTAGATAAGGAATCTGTGTTATGAGAAAATTGCATAACTATAGCATTGTAAGATGTTTATCAGAGTGTGACTCTCATTAGGGCCCTTGTTCTTTGTTTTATATATGATGATGATATTTGATGTCAATAAAGCTGATTAATTATGCAAAGTCTGAGACATGGCCAGCAAGCATTTCATTTCATCCCTATTTGAATAACTTCGAACTACCCTGAAGTCTGAAATTAAAACAGGAAAAGACAATTGAGAACATAAAATGTCCAAAAGTATATCAATGGTAATGTTTAGGTTCACCCAACATGCTTGTTTACCTTTCACTGGCTCTCATGTATATTTTATGCCTCAAAGAGGTTTTCAAATTCGAATAACTTTTGAACGAAAAATTATTTTGCCTCCATATTTCATGTATATGCTTCACTTTGATATATTTGGCATTTTTTAAAATTGAAAAATAAAACAATAATTGTGTATTGATTTTCACAATGTCATTAAGGCTGTCGTGGGGCATACATGTACCCACACTTTTATATAGACATTTTTCAGTGTAGCAAGTCGGTCTTTGTGGGACACACAGCTGTCCATACTGTTTCTTCAGAAATGTGATAACTAGTGGTGTTTTGGCAGTCATATGGGCTTGGTGTACTACCAAAATATGTTGTTTTGGTGTTATGTCTGTGGGTTCTTCATTTATTTTAATTTAATTAGGTTGCTAAACTTACCCGATATCATGTTTGCTGATATAAGTAGCTGTATTATACGACAGTATAAAATAATATGATGCTTACAGTAGCAGGTTAGGTTCAAGACTGAAGTTTTGAGTCAGGACAAGGGACAATTAGATACCTCTAATTAGCAAAACATCTTTTATAGAAGACATGTGAGATGGTAACTTTTCAAAAATCAATCAAATACTGAAAATATTCACATGTATTATATCTAACTATGAGTCTTTATTGTGGAAAAAAAAAATATGACCTTTCTAATATATATGAAAAAAAAATTCAAATAAAGCGTGTACCAAAATTTTTGTTCGCAGCAAAAATGTGCGCAAAATGAACGCAACAAACTTCATCGTTCAGCATAATTCAAAATTACAATGAAAAATAGTACTGTATGTTTTCCTGAATCTGCTTCATTAATAAGAAGTTAGTTTTTGACAAGAGCATGAATTATTTCATACATGACCAGCCTACAAAAACAAAAGACTGCCATGAGCCTTTGTAAGGAATGTTAGTCTGTGTTCCGTCTTTCTCTCTCAAGGCATAGTCCCACCCTCATTTTAAGGGGGGGTGCGCCGCCTGGGAGTGAAATCGTGAATGCTTGAACTAGGGACTTTTTAAGCTTTAAATTCAGATTCAGCATGGTCAAATTAGAGGAAAAATGTAGATTTTTTTTTGTTTTGTGTACGGTGGCCATGGCAACGCCGCCATATTGGATTTCGTGTGTTGAAAATGAGCTACTTTCAAAAGCCCAAGGCTCCTAGAGTTTTGAATGTGATCATTTCAAATTTTGTACACTTATAAAATAGCTCTATAAAAATAATAAAATGCATTTGTGTTTTGTTTATTTATCATACAATGTCAGTAAAAAATTTTTGAAATAGGTGTGTTGACGGATGTGTATTTTTCTCAATTTTCCACCAGATAATCTACTTTTTTTCAAAAACGGGAATTAAATTTAGAAAAAAAGATGCATTTTATTGAAACACATTCTATGAGATAGATATATTCCAAATTTGAAGTCAGTCGGTTTAGAAATAAAAAAGCCTTAGGAAAAAAAGTGGAGAAAAACAACATTTTGAGAAAAACGCATTTGAAGTTTTGATAGCGCGTTTATACAAGGCTAAGATGACCATCTAGAGGTGCCCTTTCAGGGCATAAAACGGATGTTTCTGGCCTCAAAGGTTGTTTTTCTCATAGCAGAAGAGGTCAAAATGTCTAAAAATACCAAAAGCCCAATTTCGATATTTTAACCCTTAGACCCTCTTTTCAGAAGGCGCACCCCCCCTTAAAGTACCAAAAAGCAGCTGACATAATTATTGGAAAAGTAATGTTGTGGATCTCTTTCTCTGCATTGTGCTGCAAATCTTGGTGCTTTCTGAAGCTATTTATTAAAGCCTGTCCTTTATGTAGTTTTATTATGGGGGGAAAATAAGGCTAGGTATATGAAATCAGGTAAATGGGGCGCCAACTCAATGTCCAAAAGCCTGCTGATGAGACGCTGTCCAGACTTGTCTTTCAACCACGCAAGAGTGACATTTGCAGTGCAAGGTGTAGTCCATCCTGCTGAAACCATTGGCAATCCGATGAAAATGGCACTGTCCATGCTGTCCACAACTGCTTGAGCATGGCAATGTAACATTCTTTGGTCACCGTCATCATCCTGGAGCCAGATCACGGTTGCTAAAGACCATCCAGCTGTGCATTTCTGTGATTGTAAGGGCCATCAAGTAAATACCGTGGTGGCTGACCGGCCCAAGAGATACAGTTTTGTTTTTTTTTTTTTATTTGATGTAGCTGGATACCAAGCAGTGCACTTTGTCTGAAAACTAGACGTCATCAATCCATCCTGGTTCGCTTTCCAATTTGGTCTAAAACCAAATCTACATTAGCACCCTGTCATCAATGTCAAGATTGTCAAGATCACTGAGTTTTTGTTTAAAAGAAAGCTAAATTATCATACAGACCATGTTAATTCATGTGACATCCTATTATTCCAATAAAACAGTCATTCAAGTGTCAGTAAACATATGATGTTTTTGCCTGTCCATGACCACACAGGGTTACAGTGTGCAAAGTCCGAATTCTTACATCCATGGCAAGCGTAGCAGCCATAAGCTTGCGTCAAATACATTCTAGCCGCACGGCCAAGCTGTCTAGCCAGTGCTCTGCGGACAGGTGATAACACGTCGGTGTTAATCTTTTAATTCCACTGTAAGCAGCAGCAGTGTTAAACGAAATCATGCTGAGGCAATAGAAAAGCAGAATCTTTACTTAGCTTTATACTGTCAAACTTGACTTTTGAATATGGATGACCAGAACTTTAACTGAAAGCTGAACAATACATTGTCAGATAATGATGTCTGTAGTTGCTGGAATTTCAGTGATGATGTCATCATTTTTGTCATAAGCCGCTGCCGTACGGGGAAGGAGAAAACTCTAGAGCAAGAGCAAACCTCAGTCACTCTAGCTCTCCTTAGTGCATCATATTACACATGCGCTTGGTAATAGAATGATGTTCTCTCTTCGCAAAAGTGGCTCAATGGGCACCATAGATAATTTTCAGGGAGGAAAAGTACTGGAGAACAAAATTATTTTTGACATGCGTGTCCACCTTTAATATTAAAGTTGTTGTACGAGACAACTCTAAATCATGCAGCAGAATTGGTCTGAGACTCTCACTAGTAGTGTTTACAGGGGTGACCTGCTCTCCTTGCCTCACGGACATTTCCAAGCATGTATTTTGCAAACTCATTCATAAGCTTGATGTTTTGCTTGGACCTAGCACATCTAAGACCCAAGTGGCTGAGGTTTCAAACTGTCCTATTCTCCTTGAAGTTTTGCAGTCATGCGTACATTCTGCATTTTTTCAGACCTTTTCGATTGGGAAGACCAAACCTGGTGTTAACATTAACAATTACTGTTTGATAACATGTTTATGTACTTACATATGCTAAAACAGGTGGTCACAAGGTCAGGTTCAACTATTACATTAGTGAGATGGGTCTTGAGGACCAGGTTGACTGTAATGTTTATTTAACCTTTTTGTTTGTTTTGACAGCTTTGAAAGATTCAGGACGGCCAGCTGCAGAGGATAATGCAGATGGCGCTGGTCCTGAAAGTAACATTACCATAAAGCAAGAAGACATCAGTGAAACAATGAAGGAGTTGGGGCCACAAGAAGACAGTGATGCAATTGGAGAGAGGACAAGTTCCAGAGCAGATATGTTTATAGCCATGGCAACAACTGCAGGTAATTCTTTGAAAAACTTGCATGAGCGTTTCCAATCTTTAGTATTTTTTTATCTAAGCAGCAATGCTTAAAAAGTAACATAGAGTAGACTTCACTTAACACAAACCCGTTTAATGCAAAATTTCTGTTTACATGAACAAAAAAAAAGTCCCCGTTTTTTTTTTCACTCTGTTGTCTATGCATTCCAAAATCTATTTACACAAACTAAAATTCTAAAGGATCTCGATAACGTGAACAACTTTTGCGCACCACCGTTGCTTTTGCTCGAAGTCTCATTTGCTAGCACGACGTTTTCCACCCACAATGCTCCAGCATCATTTCACTCGCTACGTAATGGCTTTGCCTTCCCCAACCACTCAGCCAGACATGTCCCTCCACTGAGTCTTCTGTAAAGTAGCCGGACTGGTTTATTCATTGACGTGTGGTATCATCGGTGCCGCGTGCGCCTTGCTTACGTCATGACGTCACCGGAACAAGTATTTATGTGTAAAATTAGGCCTTCTCTCTTATTTCCAATGTACTCTTCTTTACACAAATTTTTAATAACCAGGGATGCCACTCTTTCGAGAATTCTCAGAAATCCGAGAATATAGGCGGCTCCGAGAATGACATCCGAGGTCCGTCCAAGAACCCGTGACGAAGAAAATTCCTGAGATCCGAATTTTTATAGGAAGTTTCGGTACGGCCGCCGTGCGGATAGATCAGCATTCATAATAAACATAGGCGTTTCAGTACGGTTGGCATATGGCTAGACAGATTAAAATTAATAAAAGGTCACTTCCGGCCTTAATAAACGCGTTTCGTGAATTCCGAACTCTCATGGGAGTGGTTATTTTGGTTTTGAAAACTCATTTGCAGCATGGAAACCATACGAGGCACACAAATTCGGCGTTATGCTTTCCAATGCACGCTTTCTGGGAGGAATTTCGAGTGTGTGCCATTGCCGTATATATAAAACTAGTTTACTAATCACCGAAATATTTGAGAAAATGTCGAGAACCCAATTTTATATATTAAATATTCACTACCAACACATTTCTTGCCTAATTACACGCAATTTTTGGAAAGTAAACTTACGTACTTGGACTGCTCTGCTCATACATGGCAGACATTTTCGTTTCAGGTCAGGTGAACTTGGTCTCTAGTATAATTAAAAATTACCTCGGGAATCCAACGTGAAACAATCTTTTATGGGGTCACTTGGTCTTGCTGTCAATGAAGTATTCCATGACTAATCGCTTCACGGTTTGTTTTTTTTTTAGCTGTTTCTCATAGCTTCGCTCAATGTACAGGCTTAGTTGCACTTATGGTCCTTTCTTTAGTTAGCAAGGACGCGTTTGCGGGGGGCAGAGCCCCCCTGACACGGTATGTGACTATATGGATCCAGTGTATTTTTTACGCTCGTCTCGACTGATTCTCCTGTTGGTTAGGATTGAAGTGGGTGTTGCGGGATATGGAGAGGTCCATGTTAATTTTTTTGCTTATAATAAATACATTACACATCCAAACGGGGAACTGGTGTCTGCACTGAGAGTGAGACGTGTGTGCTGACGTACGTGACTTTTATTTAACACATATATTGTTTCAGAAGCATTTCTATTCCAACTTTTTGTACTAACTAAAACATTTTTGTCACGTGATTGCTTGTTATTGTCTATACAAATGAAGCCAACATTGAATGGTGATTAAGAGCACATTTTATTAATTTTTACACCTTTAGACATCACTGTACCCATGAAGTATCTTCTTTCTAACGGAACTGTTGTTATATATGGTGCCATAGTTTTACGGGAGCTGCGCTCTCTATTTTCTAGTTATATACATCCAACGGGGTCATTGGTTAACTCACCTACGTGGCCATGGGCACTTATATGCTGGACTTACAATCTGTGAACCTTTCTACTGGTGCTGGTTCAAACCCGTGATGACTGTAAGGTTTTTTCCTCTTACATTTGTATGCATTGATGTACTTGATTCATTGAATGTTTCTACTAACATTATATTAACTATAATTCATGACTTACCTACAAAATGATCAGATATCCAAGCAAGAAACGATAGCTCAATACTACATATACGACCGCTTTCTTTCTTTCTTTATTTCTTTAAAGTAAACCCCGCAAAAAAACCACGCCCCTCTTTTTTGTACCAACCCCATCAAAATAATCCCTCTTTAGAGTGTTATTTATCCTGGATAACGCGCACATTGTAAACTGGCACACATACGGAATTCCTTCCTGCTTTCTTTTGCGGCAATACTAGAACAGGCAAAATCGCCCGTCGCTCTTGTTCGTCTTTCTGGGGCGGTGTGTAGGTTAGGCTGGTCTACTTCAGTTCGCAATCGCACTCATAGATCTACGTTGATTGGCCGAGGTAGTCTGAATCATGACTGAAAGCAAGACATCTAGACTAAGCAGCAACATCTTTTAAGGACATCCTAGTAGTATCTAGGGGTTTCCCAATTGAAGCTATCACTTATCAAATCACAACCCAAGCACTTTGAGAAAGAAGATTATGAAGCAGCTTGTCTTGGCCTTCCTGTTTACAATCAGTTTCTGATATTGACGAAGAACATGTTTGAATGACTAATTAGAAGAATCAAACTGTGTGATGAGTTGTATTCAAACAGCCTTATCAGCTGCCTGATCCATGATAATTAGGGGTTGGCATGTCTGCTTTTGATTTCTCTACTGTATAATAATGTAGTAAATTTATGCGTCTTCATTTTTTGTCTGAGATAGGTTTATTTAGAGTGGCATCCCTGTAATAACACGAACACATTTCTGTGGTCCCCTGGAATTTGTATTATCAGGTATTTATGTATTTTAAAAAAAATTATGAGAGAAAGGAACTTATCTCCAATACTGGAGTATGTGTTTTGCTCCCATGCATTATTCCCATGATAAAGTGGATGGAGTATAGATGCTAGAAAATTTGGAAATTTTTTAGTTACATTAGAAGCTGGAGCTGGGCAACAATGGCAGCCTTCACACATAGTTGCAAATCTATTAGTGAAACATCTTGTGTCAGAGATGTGGCAAGAATCAAAATGATATATGCTATTAAGTGAGAAAAAGACATAAGTATAGCAAACACCATTTGCAGGTCAAAGCATTCTTGATTCATCACCCATGAAATGATTAGTGCCACTAGACAAATGTCAGTCAGGTGCGAATAGCTGTCATTAGAGCCAGCCAGTCCCACTCATTGGTCAGAGGTCTTTTGTTCCACACTTACCCGTGTGAGGAGCGGAGCTATTATCAAGCCAGTCTGGCCCACCCATTGGTCAGTCAGCCACCTTTTCTCCCTCCACTAATCTGTGCGATGCCCTTGCACAATCAGTCATCACAGTTTACCCACTGGTTGTTGACAGAAAGGGTGACAGTCGTTCATATTGCACAAATGCACTTTTGAAGCCAGCCAGGTGAAGCCACCGCCTATTTCTGTTGGTATCTTCTCTGAAGCGGAACTAAAAGTCTGGTTCCGCACAACAAAATTCACAATTTATGTTCTATAGCCTACAGAAATTTGAGTTAGATCAAACTACATGTACGTAATAGACAGGCACATTTGGCTCATCTCAATAGCAGTGCATTCTGGTTAACACTGACTTGAATTAAAATGCAAGAAATCACTTTGTGAAGGGCAGTACGCCCATACAGGATGCCGACTTAAGTGGGACAATTTGTCGGAGAAGGAGCTGTCCTGCTTAAGTATGTTCTACTATACTTTTCTTGATCAGACCTATAACATGAAAAGTAATATACCATTTACTTGGCTTTCATCAGATTATATATCATGGCGCAACACGATCCATGGCACCTGGTTCATTCAAGCTATTGCCTATGTGTTTGCAAAGTATGCTTACCGGCGTGACCTGAACACCTTGATGACTTTGGTGAGTTCTAATAGTGTATATTTGGAGGCAAATTGCTGAGGATGGTGGATCGGACAAGTAAGGGGAGGGAACAGTTATCCTGGAAGGTTGGAGATGAATATTGGAGATGGTTAGGGTCAATTACCTTAGATGAATGAAGGTAATTATAGTGGATGGTTGGGAGGGCAAATTATAGTAATGATGGTGGAGGCAGCAATTACAGTCGATGTTTAGGGCAGTTATAGTGAATGGTTTGGTGGCATTTGTAGTAGATTGTTGGGGGCAAGTGCAGTGAATGGTTTGAGCACTTAAAGTGATGAAACATGGAGCAGTGATAATGGTTGAGGTTGAGGATAACAGTAAGGTGGGGGGGNGGGGGGGGGGGGGACAGTTGCTGGGGGCTAATTATGGTCGATAATCGGAAAGGATAATTATACTAATTATAGTGGATGATGTGGGGGAGGGGGAGGTTATAATGCATGGTTGGCAGACATTGATTTTGGTTTTCATTTCTTTCTGTTGTTATGAATTATTATTGCTTTCGTCTCATTCTTAATTTTAGTCTGTCAAGTAATACATGGGAATACATAGTTTTTGGAAACTAGATTAGTGATCCTCACGCTGCCTGGGAAGAAAGGGGTGGGGGGCAAGCAAACAAGCTGTTGCAGTTTATACATGATAAAGAAAACACAGATAAGCCTAAAAAGTGGTACTCTATTTTTCCTCCCAATTTTCTGTCATCCAACCTAATTCCGTGGCTTCTCATAACCTCTTTCGAGGAGGGCACCTCTGAATCTCCTAGGACCTCATTGGCTTAATTAATGGCAGTATTCGGTGGACTGATGTAATCCTGTCATAGTTGACCCTGCTCTGTTGCAGTCTAGATAATTGTAAATTCAGCTTTAACACCATTTTGCAAACAACAGGATGCTGTATTCTACCAGATAATCACAATTCCTTTGTTCACAATATTTCCCTCCTCCCGAGGAGTTGCAATTAGGCAGAATTGACAGTATCAGTTAGAAATGACATGCAGTATTTTTTCTCTCATATATGTGGCCCCAAACTAATAGTCTTTAACTGAGTTGTCTTTTCATATTCCTCAGGTGAATAAGCTAGTTGGCAAAGGAGAAACGTCTAAGGGACAGTACAAGCAAGTTGGAGAGAAAACGGATACCTTTCAGAGAACTTTCTACTTCTTTCCTGGTTTGCACCTAGAGGAGGCTGACACATCAAAGTAATAGTTCCATTTAGATCCAAGCTGTCTAGATGAATGTATTTCAAGAAGCAGCTACCGGTATGTCATTTCAGGATAAATGACTTTGGAGAAAGTGAAAGAAATTGAAAATTACAGATTTTGTTTCTGTTTTACCCACTAATTTGAAATATACTGTAGAAAATTTCAACACATGTGTATAAGATCTTACAAATAATAGAATGACCATAAATTATGTTAAATGCAATGTAATGCAACATTCATATTTGAAATAGAAAATAATTCTGCCCAGAATTGCCACAAATGTTTTGAAAATTATTTAGTTAAAAAACTTGTTGATGTTTTGTAATTGAACACTTTATCAAGGCTGACATTTGAAATAAGAGACGTACAAAGAAAAGCGGATGAACAGGAGTCTTAGGGCCGGAAATAGAGCAGCTGAGAGACGTTGTGAAAGGGTATGAGAACGAGATACGTTCAGTGTCTGAGTTATGTAAAGCAACAGTATACATAAACATACAAATTGACCATACTATATTCAATATTCATATCATTATTGTGGTGCAGTGACGCTGTATCTTCAGCTTTTTCTCACATAGTGTCTACATATGCAATGCCGTAAGGTTGGGTACCAAATGGTTACTAAAACTACTTTTGAAATGTAATTTGAATACAAATAAATTACTTTTGAAAAAAAAAAGTAATTAGTTACAGGTTGGTTACTTTTGAAAAAAAAATGAATTCACTGCAAGTTGATTACTTTTAAAAGTAATTAGTTCCTGGAAACGACTATTTTTCAGCTACTTTTATAATTTAGAAATATTGGTTGCTTTTCAAGAGAAAAGAAATGGAATGAAATTTTGAGCACATTAACAGCTAGCTGTGCTATTAATTTTTGTGGCGTCTGGCCTTGGTGATGTTGATACTAATCACCAGGACTTGGATTCTGACAAAGAATTAGGGCCAGATGCTGACATCTATGATAAGTGGGAAACTTTTGCCTGGATAGAGCAGAATCGAGGGCAGACATTGACTCACAGTGATGACACTTGAAAACATCATGTCTAGACTAGAGTGGTTTACTTTAGGAGTCATGGGTCATACGGGGCTGAGAACTACAAGAATAAGCAGGCAGATGTGTGGCAGAGTGGGTCATGGGCGTGACAGACAAAGAGTAACACTCAAGATGCGTTAACCCTAATGACGACCCTGTGGACTCTAANCATGCAAATCATATAATTTATACCATAAAGACATGATTAAAGTGTTTAATGCCAGTCTATAACTGCCTTCCAATTTCAAGGGTCAACAAAGCACCTTTTGACCTCTTCCCATATAATTTGAAAGCCCCATTTTGGAAATCTCTTGTATTGATACAAGGAAATATCAGGACATTTCTCATTTAAGTCTATCATTATTTTGCAGACAAAGAAAATCCTTTTGAAATGTATTACAAAGTCTAGACTAGATTTTTTTACATTTGTTATTTTAATATGGTTTAATGCATGTTTTTATAGAATCCATGTATTTAACATTATCTTGAGCCGGCAAATTTCACATGTTGTAACGCAAATTTTAGTAATATTTGTAACTTTTGGTGCAAAAATTGCCACTCTTTGCATGCAAATTTTACAATTCTTGGTGCAAATTTGGGGGTTTGAAATGCAATTTTTCGCAGGGAGAGAATATATCAGGACACTCCTACCTAGGGCTTGGTTTAAAGTTAGGGGCAGGGTAATGGAAGAAAAAGTCAACTTGGGACAGTCCTTAGACATAATCATAAGTTAGAAACTCTCATTTGTTCTTTCTCATTTCTAATCCTGCCCCTTACCCTAAACTAAGCTCCAAATGGTGGTGTCTTGTAACCTAGTACATGAATGAAATTAAAGAGATGTTCAAGGTGCCAGTGTCAGGCCGCCTAATTATACTTTAAAGGGACAGGAGTAGATACTGCCTTCACAGCCAAAAAACTCGATGATTTTTCTTTTTTTCAAAAACTTGAAAATTGTTTGCACTTTCCTTCCCCTTGACCATTTCTAAGAAAAACATTGCTTTCTTTGTGCTACATGACGTCATAAAACAAAAAAAGCTAGCAGATGATTAATTTAGATAAATGAGCAAACTTCTGAACCAGTCATTGGCTTGCCTGTCTTGCTTTATTATGCCACGCAACATGAGTAATGGCGGTGCCGGCAGGGTGAAAATTCCGACATTCCTATGTTGTTTTCTCAGAAACTGTCAAGTGAGAGGGAAAACATATTGTAAAAAAATAATATGGACTTAATAGGCTGTGAAGCAAATTACTACCCCTGTCCTTTTAAGTTAAGATTTATACGGTACATGAATTAAGGAAGAGATAATGGGTCTCTTTCACGATCTTGTGCTGACATAAGAAGCAGAGCCAAACACTGTAAATCCAGCAGATTTTGTAGACAAAGTTAAAGAATAAAGAATCAGATACAACCATGAACCTAGAACTGGCAGTAAGGATAGTGTGTTGTGTGCATGTGCATCTCTCTTTAGCACCAGTTATCCAACCCTGTGATGCATAATTTTATGTTCCAAAGCTGTATATTACCTGGAAATAAGCATCTGTGGCAAATTTCTACAATTTAATTCTGTCATTAAGTTTAATGGAGAATGTGACCTGAAGGATTTAATAAACGATCCTTTTTTAGTACATGTTTTATGTCCTGTTTTAGTACATGTGTTATGTCATTCATTGTCCATGGTGCCTTGGCATTAGACAATATAATTTGTTTTAAATACTGCAGCGAGCTGTAATACAGTCTGATTAAATCTGCGTGAAAGATTTTCATGATTTGTGTGATTTATCCATCAAATATGATGTTGTACATGTCATAATGTTTACGCCTCTGTTATGGTGTCTAGTAAATTGAATAGGGGGTCTGAGTCGTTTGGTGTGAAGACCAACAAATACCACTGCCTACTGCATTTAAATGACTGACTTACCTTGACAGTGTCTGCTCTGTGGAATAAAATTCTTCAACTATAGATGCCAGTGACAAAATGGACTATCTTTGGATATTCATTTTCTTCCCTATAATTGTCCTTGCAGTTTGTTACTTTGCTTCATTGTCTTTCAATAGATGTCTCTGAAGCGGTTTTTAAATACAGTGAAACTCGGATATAACGAGGTCGTTGGGACCGACCGTCGGTGCTCGTTAGAGCCGATGGCTCGTTACACGCATGGTCCACTGAAAATCATGTAAAAACTGTCAGTAGTGTCAGGGAGACCCATATACAGTACTAGATCTAATATGGCTAGACTGCTCGCTGCGGGTAGAGCGGATGCGCCTTGTCTGCCCAGGAGTAAAACTGGTCCCGATATCGGAACATCTTTACTTCTGGCTTGCTTGAACCAGATAAGCAGCGTCTTATCTACATCATCATGCGCCGATGGTCGCTGTCTCTTGTGATTCAGGCTGCCCTTCTCAACTGCGGCTCTGATTTTGTCGCTGTCCTTTCAAAATGTTGAAAGTGTGCTTGTTGCGATGCCGTTTTCGCGACAAATTTCTGCCTTGCTCTTCTGCTTTCTCTCGACTTCTTCGATTATTTTTAGTTTTGTTTCGAAGGACAGACATTTTCTCTTCCTCGATTCCATCATTGACAGGTGTAAACAAAGCAATGCAAATGTTGAGAGTCGAGAAACGAATGACTGACCGATCGTAATCACCGTTTCTGCGATTGTTATGATTGAAATCAAAATTGCCTAGCGCAATGATTGGTCTAAACAACAGGCTTGGCCAATCATTAGCCGAGCATATCAATCCCATCTTCCTCCCGTCGCATGGTCACATCTCCACCACTTGCGACCCCCCCGCATCCTTCCCTACCCCGCTTCTTGGCCTACTGCGCTGTAGTTTGTACCGGTAGGCCTAATCCTACCGGTAAATTACATATAAGCGAGACAGCAAGACTTGCCTATTGTTGGCAATTGTTACGTAGCCTAAACGTTCGAGTTCCTCGCCGCTGAAAGTTTTATTGCGGACGAAAGGGTTGCAAGGGCTTAATTGCAGGTCGGTTGCCTCGTTAGGGCCGAGTTTAGCGGATTTTGTGCTCGTTATATGAAAGGCAAGTTTACTATTACAAAGAAGGAAAAAAAACGGGGATTTTCATTTTGCTCGGTACATGCGAGATCTCGTTTTATCCGTGCTCGTTAGATTCGAGTTTCACTGTATTCTTTTTGTTTTTACTGCCTCTGACCAGTTTCCACCAATTCGTTTTCTTCAGTGTTTACATTTTCAAATTTTTTACTGTACAATTATGCATGTTGGAGAAACCTACCTGTTATCATTTATTTCATAAGTTTATCAAGAAAACCTTTAACACAGACACAAATATGACATGAAAAAAAAAAAAACCTCTGAAGATAAATTGGTTTAGAAACCTGTCCAAAATTTGAAAGCAATCCATTTAGTAGGGAAAAAGATATTTTCAAAAAATCTTCATTTATTCCTGAACACACCAAAGAACTTTACTTTGTCAATGGATGAGCAGTCCCATCAGAAAAGAAAGGCAGAAAATTTTTAGCCACAAATGAGACCAGGGTCTCCGGCTGTTGCAGGAGAGATGTTAATATGCATATTTTATGGAGGAAACTAATCATTTCTTGGATAGAGCAGGATTTTAACCTAAAAGGAATGATGAGAGGTGGGATATTAGTCGGAAACTATTGAAAATTTATTTTCTGAGACAGCAATCCAAATGTGAAATATGTTGAAAATTGAGATAGTACTGTATCCTTATATATTTTTTTATCCGAACATGCTAGTTTTTTTTTAAATTCTGAAAATGTGTTGAATAATTTTTGAGATATACAATATTTACTGGGACAAGGTACAAAAACAAGTTTTTGAGGGGGGAAAAATGAACCTTGAATTTTCACAGCTTTATTTTCGTAAAAAATTACAAGACTAGGCATTTCAAAAATAATACTCCACAGAATAATATATAGTAGGCATGGAAATGATGAGATAAGAGCGTTACATCTTAAATTGATAAAAATTTTGGAAAAAATTAAGTGTATAACCTTGGTAGAGGTTCTTTTGCATGATAAGCACCAATCTTGGACAGGATAGATGTAAAAAAAAAAGCATACTTTTTTTTCAGAAATTAGAGCTCTGCACACCTTAAGAAATATTGTATAAAAGCAATTTAAATACAGAATTTTGCTAAATCCTTTCAACAATGATTTAAAAATGGTTAGGGCAACACTTTTAGAAGACGCTACATTTTCAATTTAAAATTACCTTTTTGCTCCCCAAGGAGTATTGTACCTGCCAACATTTAGGTCGTTTTCTCAGGCACGCTGCACATTTTACTATGGGTTATGTATAGTTGAACCTGGAAGTAAGAACTCTGTGTCACACAAAGAAAGTGAATGTTTCAAAACATCATTCAGTATTCAGTCAGAAGATCCCTTGGTAAATTCTTGTTCATTGTAACCAGATCACAGACGATATGTTCATAATACGCCCAGAAGTAAGAGATGTACTGGCCAATAAAAATCAGTGTTTCAGGTAAATCACCCAGCCAGTGGTATTTCTCAATGTTTATCGCTCGATGTGTATTGTGTGATTCTATCAGTGAAATTCTGTTGCTGCCACCTGGTTTATTCAAGCACTGCTCCATTTTATCTTTAAGAGATAGAAGTAGTTATTTGCTTCACCGCCTAAAAAATCCATTTCATAAAACTCAGACTGCATATTATGTTCCTTTCTCCTGACAGTTTCTGAGAAAACACCATAAGAATTTCGGGATTTTCACCCCGCATGTGCTACCATTATTTGTGCTGTGTAACGTCAAAAATCAGCTAGCAGACGACTGGTCCAGACAATTTTTGCATGCCCCTGAAAATTAATGAGTGTTGAAAATGTGTGAAACTGAACGACATAAACTAATTTCGTAAGACAGAACAAGGTTGTTATAATTTTTAAGTCAATAAATAGTGTGTGTGTATGTTGGGGGGAAGAGGGGGAGGGGTTGTTTGTGTTATGGAGGGAAGAGAGAGTCTGTCTTGGGTCTTTAAGGATAGATCAGAGGTAGAACTTACAGGGTTATGCATGAAGGAAGGCATGTATTGTGTAACCTGGACATAAAGTTTGCTTGATAATGGGGCATACTTGTCATAACTGAGTATTTAAAACTGAGATTCCATTGTACAAATCTATATAAAAGATTCAGATGGGGAAGCCATAGAACAATAACTTTTATCAGAGAAATTTCAATTTCAAGTTCAGATTTTTTACAGACCATTATCGTCACGCTCATTTCACACTTGCCTGAGTTTTTGGTTGTTTTTTTTTGTGTCTTTTTTAGTTATTTTAGTCCTTCATATTACTATGATCTATTTACAGTATCTTTTTTTTTCCTGTTAAAACAAATGTAGAGTTCTTATTGTAACCCACTTTTACCAGTTAAACCACATAATCTGCTTTATTGTTTTGCTCTGAGCAACAGGTTGAGAGCGGCAAGTTTCTCAAAACCTCAGAATATGACTTAGGCAAATGTGGAATAAGCGTGATGTAATGGTAGATGTAAATGGCATTTCCTGGCATTACGAACATTTTGCATGGTACAAACGTGAATCAGATGTCAATTTCCATCAAGTTCAAAACGTGCAATATGATATGTATACGATCGCAACATTAGGAAATGACATTCTATGGGCATGCTTACTTCTGCCATAATGGCTCGTGGGAGATACGAACTTGAAAATTAAAGCCATCTTTGTAAAACTGTCGCCATTACGTGGACCTAGTTAAACACCCCCATTAGAGACATTTATGCAACTATATACTGTAATGAAATAAAAATCTGTGCCGATCACTTTTTGTCCTCAGCAAAAAGAGAGTTTACGCAGTATCCACAACCTTTCCTGTGGCCTTTTGATCTGGTAGAGACAGAATGCAGTAGTTCAGCAGCAGATATATCTAGTATGGACGGTCAATAGGAGTGAAGAGGTTATCCTTGCTCCCCGCAGGTGCAGTGCGGTCACAATGCGGTTTGTCTGGACTGACCGCCTTGCTCATGATTCATGTGTCTTATTTTGAAGTTTACCCTCAACCTTCCATCCCAACAACCCTAGTTGTCCTAGCTCTTTTGCACTTGTGGGCAAACTGACATGGGTTCAAAAACATGTGAATCCTGAATATAACTATTCCCCGAGAGCGCTCAGAGTGACTGTCACAACGCCTTCACTGTCCCCATAAATGCAAGAGGGATGTTCCGAACAGTGGGAACTTAAAGAGTTATCATGGACCAGAACGGCGCGATACCTGAACCACGCTGTGCGTATTCGATACAAGTTCCATTCGACTAATAGGTTTGATAGACACGAACTCGGCCGAAATATTTTCTCCTTTCATCAGATGAGTTGTCTATATCCGTGTCACAACAATGACCTTTGTTAATGTACACTTTGCTTGTACTAAAATGGAAACAACATGTGTTTATCCAGACTTTATTAATTTCCAGTCATATTTTTATGCTATATTATGTTTACCCCCTCCGCTTTGTTGTTACTTTGAAATTATTTTAGAATGCTGTGTGAATCGTAAAAACATAAAATTAGGCAACAGACTGCTGCTAGTCAGTCGCATTTTACTTGCCTTTTAACAAGAAGGCGCTACATTACAGGCAAAGGTCAGCCAGGAAAACATAATCGAATACGCACGATGTGATTCAGGTACCTTGCTGTTCGGACACATATTACAGTACCTCTGACCCCGCTGTTCGGGTATATTTAGCCAAATGCAGATACTGTAGTCTTTCAATGCAAATTGGCACAATTCTCACGAAGAGAGCTATCCATGACAAGATGGTGTATTGTTTAGGTACAGGCAGTTACGCTGTCTTACGATCTTTCAAAATTTGTACTGACGCTCTCTCTCTCTCTCTCTCTCTCTCTCTCTCTCTCTCTCTCTCTCTCTCTCTCTCTCTCTCTCTCTGTGTCTGTCTGTCTTTCTTTCTCTCTCTGTCTTTCTCTCTCTCTCTCTCTGTCTTTCTCTCTCTCTCTCTCTCTCTCTCTCTCTCTCT